>CAIGRS010177642.1:0-23259 GCA_903798395.1 Fraxinus floribunda | reverse complement strand
TTCTATCATTTTTAATTTCTTAATAAAAGGGAAAGAAGAGAATTCAAGGTTGATGTGCTCAAGAATAACGAAGGTGGTTTCCACTTGAACAAGTGGAGTCGGATAACTCCCCTACCTGTGATTGAATAAGTTGGAGTTGGACTTTCTTGGTCGTTTTTCTGTTGCTACAAATGGTTCCACTCTGTTATCAATGTTGGCAAGCTTTTTAGACATGCACTTGTGCGTGACTATGTACCTTTTCCTAATTTTAGAACTTTTGATCACGTTACTTTGTGTCGAACCATATAATGACTCGTGTTTCCATACTCAAGTGTGGCATTGTTATTCTGAAATTGAAAAATTCAGAGTTGAGCCAAAGAACATTTGTATTTGAAGTCTGTTATTCAAGATTTACAATTCTCAGAGATTGACTACTCACTGATGTTGACTTTTCACTAGTAAGGTGCAACTTTGGTTATTCTGTTTATTCTATTTTATGCTTTGGTTAAGAGAGAGAGAGCAGTCGAGCGTCGAAAAATAAAATTATTTTGTGCCAACTGCCCTGTTCGGCCTGGCCCAACACGACCATGCCAAGCCTCGCTTTTTCTATAGATTGGTTAACCCACCGAAATACGCGAGCGAGCCGAGCCTGTCTGTTTTAAGCCACTGCTCAAAATTGCAATGAACTATAGAAAAACAACTACAATGCAGGTAGAAAATGTAGTCATGAAATGCACTTATCACATAAAACAATGCTTTTGCTACATGTTTCAATTTCTCAAGTGCATTTACATATATATTTTTCGAGATATTTTAGTGAAACTGTTCAATTATACTGAATACTGTAATTGTAGAGCATAAAAAATCTGAATATGATCTCAAACAATTTTTGATGTCACTGAATTTCTGAATAAATATCGTTGTCTGAGAGTGATATCAGCATTCGATTTAGTAAATTACTGAAAAATCTCACCGAAAAGGTACGCCTGAATAGCATTACACATATACAGATACAGAGTAATCTCGATGTATTTGATAAACTTATGGGATCTTGAAGTACCTATTTCATTACTCATCAGAAAAAATACATACAGTGAGATTGCTACTTCCCTTTCTTTAAATTTAAAAGTAATATATACACAATGAAATTGGTATACTGTTTAGTCTCAGTCCTCAAAATCAAAATTTAAGCAGCATAGCATCTAATCTTCTCTTCCTTGCAGCGTGTTTTAATTTCTCAAGAGCAACCAATCCCACCTGCCGAACTCTCTCCCTCGACAAACCTATCCTGAATCATGAAGAATACAAAAATAAAAATTAACTACATAATTATAATATTATACAAATTTCATTATCAAGTATTGATGGATCAAATGACATTCGAAAACAGTAGGCCCTCACCTTCTGCTGATATCTTCCCATGTGAGACATTCGTTGTCTAGACCATAGTAAAGACGAATAATCTCTTGCTCCCGCTCCCTTAGAGTTGAACTAAGGAGCTTATCTACTTCATCCTGCAAAACGATATACGAGTATAAGCTCAGGCCATTTACTTTTAAAACGTAAAAGTAACATCATCTGGAATCAAATACTTGGAAAGGCTATAGATAATCACTAAAACGAAGTAAGATATATAATATCCCATATGTAGTTCTTCACTAAAAGTCTCCCCAGGTCGCATATTCTATTAGAGTGATGCTATGGGTACATAATGATCTACCTAATGTTTGACATAATGGCCACATGTTTGGCCCCTATTGGAGGATTGCCGGGATATGTACATCTAGAATTATTCATTCTATTATCCAAAATCAGTTTTGGTAAAGTACCTTAAGAGCCCACTCATCAACTCCATGCCACGGGTGATTCTCTGTGTGAGTATCAGCAATGTACTGCCAAATAAGAAAAGGAACATGTTAAATTATACCAAAATAAAAGATAATGATAAGGTATACTTGATTCATCGGTAGTACTATGTTTCATTATGTCTAACTTGACTGAAACACATTCTTTTCCTTACACTGTGAAGTGTTTCTCCCGGAAGACCATTTAACGAGGGGAATGCTTCCCTGTCGAGCGAGAATACCTTGCTGATAGCCTGGAAATATAAATGTTCAATTATCATTCGGATGAAAAGCATTATCCATCGGACTAATAGATATCCTGAAAGATATTCAGTACCTCAGTGGCATTCCTGACTTTTTTCCGTGACATGTTTAGACATTCAGCAATTCTCTGGAGCATCAAACATAACATGAGAAGTCAAATATAAATTCATAATCAATCACCGGATTAAACAGTTTTATTTTTCAGTTTGAAGTTCTGAGAACATTTTCAAGGAAAAGCGACGAATCAATCTTAAATATAAGAGATTAAATAGACTTACATCAACTGATGGAGTTATTCCTTTCTCTTCCAGTTTGGCCTTTGCATTTCGAATCAAACTCAGTCTTTCGTGTAGATGGGTAGGCAATCTTAAGGTTCTTGAGTTCCTCACTAAAGCTCTTGAAACACCCTGGGAATTAGTGATGGAAATGGTACTGTCAGGCCTTCGCAAGTTTACATACTTCATTTTTTCCCGTGTGAGAGGCCAAATAAACCGTAAGAGGCCAAATAAACCGAGAATATTTACATCACCATTGGGAAACTAATATTATTACTGTCAATGAAAGTGGCTATGAGATTAACAGGCTGGACTCTCATTCTTAAACTTAAACTACACAGCCCTTGTTTGAGTCCCATTTTTTGGGTTAATAGATTTTGGAATATGATTTTTTGGAGAATCAGAGATTAAAAAGTAGGTGAAAGTTTTGGTTTTACTTGTAAAATTATTTTATTGGGAGAAAATATGGTTGAAAATGAGTTTTGGGAAAATGGGGCTCAAACAAGGGCTTAATAGTATCAGTAATTTCTGTATAACCTCAAGTTCTTCCAAAACACAAGAAAATTAGATATTTAGACATCTCCAAAACTTTATAGTAATCTACTCGTTGATGAATATAAAACAAAGAAGATTTTGACTAGTGTAAGTTAGCTAAACCAGAAGCCATCGAATGAGGTAGAGTGAAGCCATAAATTAAGGAACAGAAACGACAACCCAGATGGTTGGGACATATCTTGCATAACCATAAAACATTTCTCTTTTACGAAAGCGATGCTATCCTAGTAAAACACACTAGATGAGGCAGAAATAACCAATATTTAAAAGGGTCTGGTCAAATGGAGTGGTGAAGAATGATTTGTGTACTTGACAAAAATATATTTCAATTAAAGCTGCACTTGTTGTTATTGCAAGAAACTAGTAGGTTTTTCCTAACTACAGAGTATTTTTATCCCCTTCATCTAGTAAGCTTGTTGTCATTTTCTTTCATAATTCAGAAAACCTATCTGTTATTTCTACGTTTGTTGATGGAAAATGGAAAGAATTCCCTCAAGATATAAATTATGCAAAGATCTAAGACAAACACTGCAGCATACTCATTGATGGCCCTCACCTGTCGAATCCACCAATAAACATAAGTTGAGATCTTATATCCCTTTGAAGAATCAAATTTCTCAATACCTCGGAGTAATCCAATCAAACCGCCCTGCGAAAAAAAAAACAAAAGAACCCCTATATTTCTGCTGCTTACAAAAGAAAATGCACGAGACTTTTATAGGTAAGAAAATGGTGGAGAACATAATTCACCTGAATAAGGTCCGCCATTTCAGCACCCATGTTATCATATCTTTGAGCAATAGACATGACAAGACGAATGTTGCTCATTGTCAGCTTCTCTCTTGCCAATGAGCACTCCATGAATTCTGACTGTAATTCAGCCCGACTAATCCTCAGGGAAGTTGCTAGTTGCTCATCCGAGGGATCACATCCCAATCTCTCTTTCAGTCTGCAAGTTAAATGTCAGTAAAACCAAGTGAAACACATTTGCAGTAAATAGAAATAACAAATAACTCAACCATTAATAGGAAAGTGTAACTGAAACTAGTTGGTTCAGACACTAAATGGTAAACTAATCTAACAATTTAGATGAGGGTATTCCTCTTCCTAAGGAACTAATTCAACATTCAAGTACCATCTAATTGAGGGATTCTTCGATTACCTTGATTTGTGGTCTTCCAATAACAGACCAGCTTTAATTTTTTTGGATAGTTGAACTACTTCCACATGGGTGAGTAATTCTTCACTTACAACACCCTTTACATAGCCTTTCGTACGATTCTGATGAAGCTCTGGGCTGATAACCGACCTTAACTGCTTGCTTTTACCAATTTGTGAAGCAGTCGAACTTTTCCTGAAGATAAGTTTTCTTCGAGAATCAATTCTCCTCCGTCTAGCAGATGTCCCGGAACCAGTAACCTGCACTTTCTTCCGGCCTTTCTCCCTCGGCATGTCAGTTATTACAGGCGAAAGATTCCATTGCTTTTCAAGCATAGACTTCTGCAGTAAAAGGAGAGCATCCACCAAGTAATCAGGGTCAGAGGTTTCTTCTCCCTGAGGCAGTGGCTCCTCCACAGTATAAGGATTGGAGGAAGTGTCTGCATGCTCTTTAACTGCCCTGATAGATTGTGGATGTCGATTTGAAAGAAAAGTTGGGCCATCATAATTTGATGACTTCTTAGCAGTAATCACATTCTTTGTTGAAGGAACAACCTGATGCTGATAACTGGTGCCGGCAAGCTTTTCAACGAAATCAGAGTAGTGGAAGTTAGAACTGAGGAGCCTTTTACCAGTGTTAAGTCCAATTACTGCAGTAGTGGCCATCATCAGGCTTCTTCCTGATCAAATCACAATGTTTATATCATATAAATTGGATTCAATTGTGTCGGTTTCTCCTTTCTTGATAACTCATCGCTACGATTCTGTTTCACATTCATAAATACAAATCAAATGTCACAAATGAATTGGATTCAAAAGCTCGAAACCAAGAAAAAATGGGCGATACTTACAATGAAATCAAGAAAAATTCAATCTTGAAACAATCGACGATCAACTATAACAAAACCAGGTCATCATATTTTATATATAGTATATTACATACATTCTAACAACTGAGAAGGGACTCGGAAGAAGAAGAATGGGACATGCTGCTTACCTCTCTTGTGCAAAGAAGCAGGTTGGGTTTGTTGGGTTTACGTCACAGCTGAAATCAACCAATTTTTCTTCGTACTTTTTTGATCTTTTTTCAATTTAATTTGTTTTATTATGATATATAATTTGAGCATAGAAGAAAATTGGAAAAACAAGTGGAGGATAATATAGTTGAGCAGTGTAGATATGGGAGGGACAGAGAAACAATAGTGATTGGTTAATTTTAGATATTGTGCTACTTCTTGTGGTGCACACACTTCCAAGTTTCCCGATAGAATTTATATCTCATGTCACGTTTCTACAAAGTTCCACTCGACAAAATTTTCCCGCTTATCTCAAGACGAGGTTTCTGTTTAACAAATAAAAACACTCAATACACAATAAGTGAAACTACTTTGGGAAATGACCCATTCTCTTGCTTTATGTTGTTAGATCTTTGAAATGTTTGTTTTGTTAGCCCGGTATATTCAGAGTAATTGTACTCAATTTTTGATCTATACATATTTATTTACCCGATAAAAAAATAAAAAAGAACTGCTGAGTCGAAATGTCAAAAATTTAGTAAAAGAACAGCATACCTGAACTAAATTAAATTGGTTACTTACTTGAAAGATGCTACGTGTACCAAATGTTTTACNTCGAAATGTCAAAAATTTAGTAAAAGAACAGCATACCTGAACTTAATTAAATTGGTTACTTACTTGAAAGATGCTACGTGTACCAAATGTTTTACATAATGGTTTACATAATCAACACGTGACGGCCCCCTATTGGGGAGGCGTCTGTAATTTATTTGGTACATATAGATTAATTCTACTTACAAATTGCACATGTTGAAATTTTGATGAATTTAATGTAAATTATTATGCAACTCATACAAAATAGAGTACACTGGGAATTATGCCCATGTTTAACACATATTAAAATTTTCATTCTTCTACTCATTTTCAACCATATTTTCCAATAAAATAATATTTTCCATCACATCAATAATTTTTCCTTCTTTTTCAACCGCACATTCTCCATTACTATGTGTAGTCATAGCAAGACAATAGTATCTACTCAATTTCTAATAATTTGATTTAAGACTTTTTGAGTAGGGTTTGGTTCAATTTTCATCAATAAGCAATAAACTCGATCTCGATAGCCCTAACTAATGTCACTAAATACAAAAGAAAAATGAAAACTAAAAGGTTGCCAACAATTTCCAAGAAAAAGGAAAGGAGACAATCTATTAAGTTAGAAGTAATGTTTCTAACAATTTTGAAATGCTAACATCAAAAATGAGGTTTTGAGAGTATGCAATGTAGTAGGATAAATATTATATTATTGTCTTTTTGAGGCAAAATAAATGAACATGGATCCCGAGCCCATACGACACGCGAAACGAATTGGTATATATATAGGTCATCGATTCTCAACACGCGCACTCACACACGCACTCACACTACTAAGCTCTTGCATCTTGAAAGAAGCTACTCTTCGACATTATGTAGTTCTTCCATACTCTTTTCTTCCATGAGAATGGGAAGCTGATGGAATATTGGAGACCGGGTAATTGCCTCCACGTCCTACAACACAACACAATACAATGACACCCAATGTGAAATCCAACAAGCGTGTGTGTGTGTGTGTGTGTGTGTGTGTAGAGAGACAGGTAGGTTCGCCTAAATACCCCATTGCAAGCCACTGCCACGAGGAGAAAGAGGAGCCCCGGAATTATAGCTTGATTGAGGTGGCTGGACGTTAAAATTATTCCTTTCACTGCCACGGAAACCAGTGGATCTCCCTTGGTTATGTCGCTGATTAGATAGCTGGCCCAAACGGCTAGGAGAATTTTGTGGAATAAAATGGGACTGCTTCGTCGTGTGGTGGGCATAGCCACCATGCATATCGTGGTTTCCAGAAGAGCTACCTACGTTGCCAAGTGAAAATGCCTGAACACTGGGCCCACTTGGCCTGAATTATGCAACAAACAATACGACAAATTAATATAGATCTCTATTATTAAGAGACAAGGGAAAAAAAGTGAGGCTCTTCTACTAAATAATCTATTGACAACCCAATTTGTAAAACTTAACATGTGCATGCAACAACAGAGAGCTAGACATTACTAGCAATAAATTGGGGCTCCAGTTTGTGATATTTAGGATGTGCATATGAATGAAAAAACCAGCTACTTCAGTTTGGGTTATGTAAGGAGTATGAGCAAACTTAAGTGCCAAGACGTGACTTGCCTTTTACATTATGATTGCAAGTCCACCCACTTAACAGACAGATGACAGTAAGCTAACTGTAGAGTGGAAAGGATTAACTAAATGTATATGTAGGGATAGACGTGCAAAGACTGCGTGTAATATGAAACTTGAAATCTATATAACTCACCTTTGCATTGAAAAACTTGGATCCGTGAAGCGGTTGAATCTTGAGACTCCAATTTGTGGTTCTGTAGTAAAAACTACAGGCTGACCAAGATGCATCTCCCTGAATCCTGTCGCCATGCCGTTCACATCCGAGCTATCCTCTTGCAAAAGTAGTTCTTCACTGAACAAAAACCAATCAACATAAAACAAGTTATACATACAACAAATGTTTAGCAGTTAGATTATCAAGCCTTTGCAAAGCAAGCAGAGTGCAACATGCCAAATGGGCCAAATTTTCTGGAAGGAACCAAATCTATATATACCAAAGAACATTCTATGTTGAAAAATACTAGAAATAAGTAGATAAAGTAAATATAAAGAGGATGCAAACATGGTGATAATATTATTATAAGTGTTAAATAAGAAGGTCCACCCATAGAGTGATAGAGAACCATTTTAGAACAGAACCAAAGGCTAGTAGACAGTTCAAATTGCTAGATAGTACTCCAATGAGTGGGTAGGTCAAATGTTCCCAACTCTACCTTGATGAAGCCTAATTCGGATTGACTTGGTTTTAATTTTTATAGAATGAGAGATTCAAATCTTGTTTATCATCATGACATCAGCAAGGGTCAATGAGTAGCTTCCTAAACAGAGGACAGCCAGGAGAGAATGCTGGTGGCAGTGAAATCCCTCAGAGTATATACAAGGGTAGAATATGTTGATTGGTGCTCATGGTTGTTGGATTATGTTATGAACCATCTCACCTAAAAACTTAAAACTACTAAAGAGGAGACAAATTTAAGTCTGACTTCAACACATCCCCTCACTTTAGGTGTGGAGTTCATATAGACTTGGACTCTCCAACTTGAACGGCTAACTTCTGAAGTATGACTCCAAAATCTATAACAAGAGTATCAAAGAGGTCGCCTTGTCTCCCGGTTGACCTTAGCATTACAAAAAGTTTTAATAGGAAATGCAATGGCCTGGTCATTTCCTTGAACGCCTGCAAGGTGGAAATTTTATGGATGGATGGAATGAAAGAGAACAAAATCAGAACTGTGCATTATAGAGGGATAAATTTGATGCCTCCGGCAATAGTGACAACAAAATATAAATAAATTCCCTAATGAAAGTCACACCTCCTCTCTCTAACCAGTAAAATAGCACCCACCAGAATGGGTATAGAAAATAAAAGCAAACAGTTTGGCAAGAATATTTTTCTGCACTCCACTACCAGGATGCCTCCGCATTTTTAACCCTTGAGGCCATAGCACTGCACCTTCATAATCAAGTTCAGATCTATAATTTTTCATTCCGTGAAATTAACATCTCACTTAATCTTAATAAGATGGCAAAACACTGATGCTTCAAGAACTTGGGAAAAGCATTAACCTACAGCATCTATATTGTAATATAAAAATGTGATGTCGGTATTTTATCAGATATTAGGAATTATGCCCAACAATGTTTATACGTATTAAGTCAATATAAACCAGTATAATGTAGAAATATACCTTGAAATTATAGACCTAAACAAAATAACCACCAGTGTCTACTTAATAGATGTATAGATGTCTAACAGAAGTTCTGAAAGAAATCTAGTTAGATTAAAAGTATGCCCAACAATTGTTTATACGTATTAAGTCAATATAAACCAGTATAATGTAGAAATATATCTTGAAATTATAGATCCAAACAAAATAGCCACCAGTGTCTAATTAATAGATGTATATATGTCTAACAGAAGTTCTAAAACAAATCTAGTTAGATAAAGGTACTCACAAACTTATATAACAACTGCAAACCTAGACTTATACCTGTAATTGGGATCCCAATCTCCTGGATCAGGTAATGAGGTACTAGCTTCAGGCCTCTCATTTCCACACCCTTTGGCAGGTGGCATATGGGCACCAAGTGTTGAGGAATTCACAATACTGTGAGAAGAGTAACCAGGGGTTATACTACTGCCTCCTTGTTGTAGCCTCCAGGTTGCTGTATTTGAATTAGGCTGTAAATGTGATGGAACACTGAAGGCATGAGAGTTTCCCTCAGCATGGCTAGAGACAGTAGTATCTGAAATGCGCCCTTGGCAGCTAGAAGATGATATATTATCTTGAGATTGTACACTCCCAGGATATGCCCAGCTCTTTCTTCTGTTATAATGACTACCTGCTGCAACTTTTCTCAAAGGTGATCCATGACAATTGCCTCTTACAGGGGAAGTAGGACCATAATGTCCAGGTGAACCAGCAGAAATCTGACAATATGAGCTAGGAGGAGTAAATTGTGAAGGACTAGAGCCAAGGGACATGGGTACAAAATTTCCAGGGCTGAAACCAACCCCATTCCCATGTGGTAAATGCATGATCCGCCTCGCATCAGGACTACTTCCAAGAATTGACGCGCCATTTTGTGCATAGATATTCATTCCTGATGGACCCACTGGAGAATAAAATGCAGGCAAATCACTATTATCACCATAGCTCCCATAACTGCTTCCTAGCCCCATGCCATCATTGTAGCTACCATGGCTTCCCAGACTACCATAACTACCAGCATGCACATATGACATGACTTGATAATGCGGGCTATTTGGCATCATAACTTGGTTCCTGCCTGAAATCTACATAATCAGGTACAGCAAGATGATTACTCAAGTGTTAACAACGTCCATGTAAATGAAAACAGAAGAATATCAAGAAAGTAGCTTGCTCACATTAGGGGAGAGACCAGCAGCAAACCAATGCCCACCAGCTGGATGATGGTCCACCTTGACATTTTGAGAGACAAGCTAAAAAAGAGAGTACAAATAAGGAAACATTCAATGGAAGCAATACAAAGGAAGGTCAAAAGCACCTATTTCTGAAACGATTCATGAACACATCTTTTAGTGCATTAACATGCCATTGTGTATATCAAATGGAACCAACAGAAGTCGAATTTTCACCCTTCTGTAGGTATAATCTTATAAGATAAGTAAAGGTAAATTTACAATTTCAGCAGTTCTTGTTTCTCACAACCACAAGAGTTTCAAGATAAATTAGGAACTTTTAAGGAAGGAAAGAATAGCAGTGTCATAGAGTAACTACATGAGAAGTCAATCAAACAAAATATTACTCACCACACGAGGAGTCTCTGGAGCAGGGTTATAAGGACTTGTAAAAGGTTCTCCAGTCACGAAAGGATGTTTTGAAGCCTGCAGAGCAAAACCTAGAATAATCATATCTTATGCAACAATGAAGATCATTAGTCACTTTAAATGTAAAATTTGTTCCACTTCAAAATTGAAGAAGCCTCTACCAAACTGCCTTTTTCAAGTAAAAATATTTTCTAAGGAGAAACCTGTTAAAAGACTGGAAACCTTTACCAAAGTTAGGTTTTCAAACAAATATATAAAAATATCAGAAGTTAATCAAACATCACATTTCACGTTTTGGAGGATATGAATTGCATGCGCCTAGCCAAATAGTTTGACAGTTTTGCCATGGAAAGTTTTTTAACAAAATAGACGTGGCAACTGGGCTCTTGTCTACATTTGAACCAGCCTAACGATAAGGTCCTGGAAGGGAACTAAAGCAAACATGTCCATTCTTAAAGGTAAAATTTACTTCCCTCTTGGAAATTTATTTTTCAGGAGTAGAGAAGAGAGCTTTGAGGATTAGAAACTTTGTGGTTTTATAGTATCTTCTGTTGTCTCTTTGCAGCTCTGAACTATATATCTTCTTATATAGATACAACCTCTGGATGCCTCACAAATATTATCCATTACATTACTTATCAAACATAGCAAGCCCTTTAGTTACAAGTAGCCGGTTCACTATTCTCGTGAAGAATGTAAAGTCACCATGACCACTGCACAAACTTAAACCAACAAATATCCAAGAAAATTATTAATAGTGCAATGATATTAAAAAGGTAAGCACGCCATGTATACTCTTCTATCTTTTGAATTACAAAGTGAAAGAAGTAAAAGACGCTATTTATAAGGTTACATATAACCAATATATGAAAGTTGAATCTACCTACGTACCATAATCTTCCACATGGATTCAGCTACTATAATTTGACATATAAAGACAAACCCTCCTTGTGTAGGATTTGATAACAAAAAAAGTCAAATCCTCCAATAGTGTTCTATACGTTGGGGCAATGGGCTATGAGGTTTTCATAATCGTTTTTATTTTCTCAGTCAAATGCACTCGCACAATTACACGCGAATGTGACACCTTATTTTGTCGGTCCATTCTACCTTGGATATTAATTGTATATCTTTGCATCACAAAACCTTCTTTATGGTATAGGATATATTAAAATGAGCTCTAGTGCTGTGTGTTCAATCTTTAAAATTTTCTATCCTTTCCAAGAAAGATTTCTCATAATTAGAAAAAGGGCACTCGATACTAAAAAACTTCAGTACAAGATGATTTATGAACCAATCAATATATTGAATAATAATAATCCACCGTCACATCATAATCCAAAATTAGTTTTATTACTCCGACAGGTGGAAAATGTTCAATAACCTGCAATGGTGACCACCGTTTTGCTGGATCAAACTCAACAAGCCCCCTTAAGAAATCAATCAGAGCTAATCGTATTTGACTTTCTGAAAAATTTATCATAAACTTTATTGTCAGTAATCCTTTTTCGAAAAATGAACTAACATTTTCAACACAATAGCGTTATGGTCTTGAGCATCTTCTTTTTTCAAGAAATATGAAATCTGACCTTTAACAATATCTTCCTCTGCCAAATTCTTCCTATAAGGGTACTTCGTGACAATAGCTTCAAGGTTCATGTTATTAAAGTACTCCTTTCCAATTGATGGCTTTTTTGACTCCCTCTGAAATAGAGAGCAAGACAAGATAAAAAGAGAGAAGTTAACAACTATATAGACCCTAATGCAGCAGTCAAGAAATAACAACTTTGAGTATCAGAATTAAGGATAAAGTTGGTGACGACAACTTTAGGAAAACACAAGGCATTGGACCTGTGCAGTCAACTGAATTACCTACACAGGGAAGTTGCTGCGTACATGGGGCATCAGTATTCGAACTTGTGGCTCGATGTGATTTAATATTTGTTCAATTGGAGTATATATAGAAGGAGAAGAAAAGAAAAACTATAAAATTTCCAGGATGCCTTATTTTTCATATTTTGGATCTTGAGGGAAGACACAATTGTGCTCTTCACGGGAACACGGCTCTCTGTAAATGAAGATCATCTTGACATTCGTTCAAGGTATAGAAATTTCTCTTTTGCACATATGTGGTATAACTTTGTACCATATTTATGAGGAAATGATTAAACTTGATTATACAAAAAAAATAAATAAATAAATAAATAAATTGAATAAACAAAGTATTGATACACGTGATTTGAGATGCATAGTATCTGTTGCATGGATACTTCAACTAGAATAGCATGTTCGACACATCGGATACCCGACACTCCTTGGACACTCTCCCATGATCATTTTTCTTTTTTATTAGAAATATTTTATATATATATATTTTTTTTTTTTTATAACCGTGGATGTCCGGGCCAACTTGCGCGCACCTCGACTAATCCCACGGGGCCCTGAAAATATTTTATATTTTTAACTCAAATTAATTAGTAAATAACAAATAGGTATTCATATTTATAAAATATCAACAAGAAAAATTAATAACAAGTATAAAACTAAATTTATACTATATAAATGAAAAATCTTTAAAAAATTAATCAACGTGTCGTATCAGTACATTTTTGCATGTCAACGTATCCGACATGTGCGTCTGTGTATCATAGCATAAAGTTACTGAACTGCGTGAATATGGTGAGAAAACATCAAAATCTCTCAATCTACCATAATTGTCATGTACTCAATTACACAAAAGCACTTCAATTCAAAGTTTAAGGGAAGTACTCACAGCTTCATATTCTTCTTCTGCCAAAACTTGGTACATTCTACTACTACTAGTAGGAATTTGACCACTCTCTTCATGCTTGATGCTCCCTACGAATTTAAAGAACCTGCTAGTGTTTTTGGCCTTCCGTAGGATACTGTCAGGAGGTTGGCCCCTACAAATTTCAAGTATGACCAAGCCATTAAAGAGGACTATATAACAACAATATAAAGAAGTATGCGGAACAATGCACAGCGTATTTAATATGCTTATCATAATAAACAAATATTTTGTATAGAGGCATTAAAGCTAATCTCCAATCTGTAATCCATAAAATGTTCTACAATCACGTGAAGCTTAAAATTCCATGAATATCCAATCTGAAGTTTAGCATAATTATTAATAGCATGTTTACATGGCACTAAGGGAGGAATATCTGAGATGCCATGGAAATGAAGGTCAGGCTAATTTACCTCCAGAATACAATGCTAACATTAAAATATTTTGATTCCTATTTTATCTCAAGACAAGAAGTTGCATGGACTTCAAAACATGCAGCCAAGTCCAAGCCATCCCCATTCAATCCCAAATGGAAATTATTTCACATTACATCTTCACCTACTTCTGGATAAGTAACAGGAAAATCTCGAACTAAATTATTCCTCATTAGATATTTAACATGTTTACGTACATGGAAGAGTGCCACATGCAAGAAGCAAAAAGCCCCAGATATTAACTGACTGCTTTCTTTCCACAAGTATTTATTCATTTTAGTATAGAGGGGGGAGGAAACCCATGTATATTGATTGCTTACCCCCATATAACCTCATAAGCATCCATCAAAGTGATCATTAAATTCATGAGTCTTCAAAGAATTACAATACGCATAAAAAAAAAAAAGATAGACAAATGAAAACATCAACCCAAACAGAACTTCTATTTTCTCCATCAGCTCCCTTGACCTTCAAAGCCCTTATTTTTTCGTCTTTGCTTGACTTATTGATGTAGGACAGAAACGTGAATAATAATAAAAGGGAATTGTTCGTAACACAAGAACAGGTGTTACTTGAATTTTGCTAGAACGGACGTGACAATACTGAAATCCACCAGAGAATTGAAAAACTGAAATATTATTAATCAAAAAACAACTATAGGGTTTTCAAACCATTATTTCATATTTAAAGAGTCAAAACGAAACCCTAATTTGGTAGAGAAATCCAAATAGAACTAGAAAACTGCAAAAATGACGAAAATACCCTTAAAATGACTCAAAAAATGTTTAAACGGACCCCTAAATGATGGAACTTGACTTTGACGATGTTGCTTGGCAAAACTGTAGAGAAAAGAAAAACGCTTCCAGATTCTACTCGCTCACATAAATCTAACACCTGAGCTGAAAGTTACGTGCGTTTTTGCAGGCCCTCTTATTTCTTCTTTTTCCCAATTGGTTTATAATCTTCTCTTCCAACTATCCCGCATCATTATTCATAGTAAAATGAAGGTTTCAAGAAACTCTTAACCCCAACTTCAAAATGAGATTATTTAGCTTTTGCTTCTTGCTTGCAAAAAGATAAGACAAGAAGTCCGAGGAAAAAAGAAGCATAATGTATCACTAGATCAGAAAAAGTTAGACAGTTAGGAGTAGAGTTAATAAATTTCCAAGGCGAAGAGAGTAGCATTACCCTAATATCTTAATCATCCTCCTTAGAAGATCAAACTCCGAAGGTCCTGGGAACAATGGAAGCCCTAGAAACAATTCAGCAACTATGCACCCAAATGACCACATGTCAATAGCCGTAGTATATCTGTGCTATGTTAAAGTCTCAAAGCATGATATACAACATAGAACATGTTTTGAGTAATTTTAACCCCTGCACCAGAAAAAATAAAGGGGGTGCAGAAGTAAAGTTTCTGGACACATCTAGTTCAACCCCACGAAGTGGTAACAATCCAGGAATATGAAGGACTTAAAGAGGGACATAAATACTTGACTGCATATTTTAAGGATACTGATATCCAAGAAGAACCTCAGGAGATCTATAGTACCGACTCTGCAAAGAAACATAATCATTGAGAACATATCAACAATATAAAGATTGAAAAATTGAAGTCTTATTCAAACCCAGTATGTTACCTGAATATAAGAATAAACGGTACGATCTTCCATACATGCGGATCCGAAGTCTATAATTTTGATTTTTGCCGGCTTCACACTGTCGATTTCATGGAATAATTATTACAAATGAAGAGAACAAGATGAAAAACACCAGGTCCAACTGTCCAAGGTCATCAGAGTGGCCAACCTTGTGCATAAAAGAATGTTTTCTGGTTTTAAATCACAATGAATTATGCCAGCATCTTTCATCAGAGCCAGTCCACGCAATATCTAGAACACAGAGAAGAAAGTATTTTTATAACACTCACAAAATAACATGACCATTGAAGAGAGCACCTTTCTTAAAACAACATTAATCTGAAGCAAAAAAAACAATGAATAACCTGTTTTGAGAATAGCTGCACAATGCTCAATGACAATCCCCTAAAATGGTTCAACTTTATAAGTTCATACCTAATGAGAAAATATCAAATAATGCAAGCATGGTTACAATACGTAACTCAAAAAAATATAAACAATTTTATATGAAAAATTAGTTACTACTAAAACAACTTACAGATTTGTGTCGAGCAGCTCAAAAGCGATGCACAGGTGCCGTAGATGCACAAAATAATCGTATATTCGAACAATATGGTTCTTATCTTCGGGATCAAACTTCTTATTTAACTAGGGGAAAAACAAATAACTGAAAAATGCAGAAGAGATTCAAATCAAAGAACATGACAATCCAGCTGAAGCAGGCCTTACTGTTGTTAAAATTGAAACTTCAACAAGTGCTTGCTGATAGTAAGCAGGTAGATTCTTAATTATTTTAACAGCAACAAAGCTATTTGTTTCAGGAACCCAGCACTTAGCAACCTGCCCAAATGTTCCGTGGCCAAGCATATCTTTGACAATGTATCTGCAAAATAGAAAAAGCAAATAACAATGCATTGAACGGAAGTGTTGTAAGTTTTCGAAGAAGGGAAGGAAGAGAAGAGAAAGTAAAATTTGAAGAAGAAACACTAAATTGTAGGAAAATATATTTTTTCTTTAATTTTTTAGGTGTAAAGAGAGGAAGACTTGATGAGAATGGAATATATATGATTGAATGGGTTGAATGCAATGGAAATTTTAGAACAATTCTATATGATACGAAGATCCTACAAGGTAAGAAGGTCAATTTTATAGAACATTTATAAGACCTGATTTGCTGTGTGTTGAGCAGTTAAAGAACACAATGTCTTTGACATGAACGTAGAGGAAATAAGCATGTTAAGATTTCCAACTTCGTTCCTCTCTCCAAATCTCTCTCTACCCAAAAATGAGGGCAACTCATAGTACTAGTATCACGAGATTCACGACATAAATTTTTTGTTGAAAAAGAATAAAATAAATATCTAATTGCACCACCAGCCAACAATCACACTGATTCCAAAAATTTGAATAAAAAGAACAACAAAAACTAGGATTCTTTAAGCTCCAAAATAGATATCTAGGTCTCCAAAAAGTATTAAATTAATTCTTTAACACTGCACTCCATTAAAGAAACGAGAATGGTGCCAAAACACTCTAAAGCAATTCTCTCCTGAAGCCCCCTATTTAGAAGATCCAGAACATATGTACATGAAGTGGAAAAGCAAGTGAGAGAAGAAATTCTCTTCAATTATCTATCGATGTAAATAAGGCAAATTGATTGGAAGTCTTTCTAATTCCTTTAGACCTTGTATGCTAGGACCTTGAGTCATTATCTATCTGGGAGATATTTGTCCTTGCCAGTATTTTTAAACAAAAATTTGCTTACACTAGGAGCTCCCATTCTATTTATCATCTGCAAACTCAATTCCTTCGAGAATATTTATTCCATCAAGCATAATAACAAAATAACAGGTCTGATAGGATGCAACTTCAGAAAATCAGAGACCACATAAATAACTTGTACTACCAGTGTGTGTTAGAAAATTACCCTTCAGCAGTTGTCTACTTTACAGAAAGGGAACTCACTTATTTCTCACTCAAATGAGATCAACCATTTTGACTCCTTATATTTTCTTCTCTTTTTTTTTTTTCAAAATCCAACCCCACCTGCCATGGCAAACTGAATTCCTCAAGGGTCATTATCATCAAAAAAAAGGGTCCTCCATGCCCACATATATAGTTGTTCATCAAAAGATGATATCAATAACATAAAAGACAATTTCCACAACAGAACAAATCCAAGAAGACGATTCCCTGTAATTCTTCAAGTAGCAAGATAGTTGCCACCTCATAAAAATTCTACTCAAGGTTATTGTATTTCTTCATTCGGGGCCCGCTAGGCTCTTGTATCAGAAAGTTTTGTGCATTCACATCTCAACCCAAATATTCAGTTACTCTAATTTTTTTTTTTGATAACCGTGGATGTCCGGGCTAGCTTACGCGCACCTCGACTAATTCCACAAGGCCCTGAGTTTACGACCGGGTACTTACCTCAGTGGCCCTGAGGGACTCGAACTTTGGTTACTCTAATTAGTCTAACAATCATTCAATTTGTGCCACCAAAACTTAGGCCCTGAAGTTTCTAGACAAATATGCATGGTAGCTTCCCCAAGTTCGACTACAATATATCAGCCCACCTTCAAGAAGAGATAGTAACACATGAGAAGTTCAAACCCAAGGTAAACCCTATAGCTTATTAGATTTGTGAACAGCAAAATATTTCTCACCTTCCTATCTTGACTCAATTATATTTGGTCCTTTACTTAGAAGGCAATAGTTCGTTTCATATAGTCTCCATTCCTTGGCAAAAAGGCAGTGGTTACAGATATTTCCATTTATGTGAAAGTATTCCATCCTGCAAGTGCATAAACAAATAACCTAGGTTGTCCCTACTCTTCTGTCACCATGGTGTACCTGTCTACAACACAAACCTTGACATGTGAATATTCCAAGTCAGATGTCACTCTCCTACATATAATACAATTCTGAAACATTAGGCAAAAGTACAATCTACCGAGGAAATAACAAGACACGTCTCCAGTCAAACTTTTTCAATGTATAATTAATATTTACTATACCTCGAAAACAAATGCACTCATTTTTGTCCAATTCATATGGGATCTGATCCTCTATTGTAATCCAAGTGTCCAAATTAAGACAGTTTATTTGACACTGGCACCGGAATCTAAGCAACATTTTGGATATCCAAGCTGAAACACAAAATATAAAGAACATGAAAGAAGTCTGTTTTTAGGAGGACATCTACCTCTCTTTATAAATATTACATCCGTAATTAGCACCCATTAAATAATGCATTTCACATCCCCAGCTGGCCATTGATGACAATGACACAGCCCTCATCATACCCTCATGATCACCACAGAGAGAAGAAACATCTTTCTACCAAATTAATATGAAGGAGACATGAAGTATGCTATAATCAATAAAATGGAAGTAATTAAACAAAATCAACCTTCGTTGTGTCTCCAAATTAACCAACGGTAAATTTACAGTAAGAATCAGGTCTGAGTTTGCATTATCACAGCCATCATTCAACACCCCACTGGATGGAGACGTCAGGAACCTCTTCGGATTAAATTCTTCTGAATAACCAAATTGAGGGTTGCAGATTTGATATATCTCAACAATGTCCTTAGTCAATCGTGCCACCAACTGCAATATTAAAAGAAACATGTCAAGGAGGGGATCCACTAGTTCAAATTTTCATTTCACAGAGTATCCTGGTTCAGAAAACTGGCATGCCAAATAAGTTGTACCATCTACCGTTCTTGTGGCTATCAAATATTTCTAAAACTAGATGCCAACAAAAAAAGGAAAAAGAAACATGAATGTGCTGGGTCCGCGAGTCTATACCTAACAATAATATTAGACCATATTATGTATTTACCAAATTACATTCATTTCAGCAATTCAATCACTCATCAACAATAAAATATATTTTCAACCCAAAGTAAAAGACAATTAATAAATAGACTTCATTGACTCCACGGAATTTATTGATACCATCACTTGTTCTCCCTAATGAGTTACTTTCCTAATTACCAAGCATAACAATAGTACAAAAGTGGAATAAGGATATAAGAGTAGAACCAGAATTATGTAAGCATTCTTTCAATCGAATGGAAAAAAATGAATAAAAATCAGGAAAAAAAAATTCAGGGTACAAATCAGATGCCATAAAATTGAAAAGCTACCAAATTCTTAAGGAGTAATTTTTCATTTTATGACAAAATATTTCCAGGAATGCAACATTTTGTTTCTACACATCAGATACCATGAAGGGAGTGGAATAGATAGATATATCTCCTTTGGACACAAGCATCATTCTTTTCACGAGAAACCAAAATCGCCTTAGTTTTGTAAAGAATGCAAGATTTTCAAATAAAACTGATAGTACTAGACGTAGGGAAATTTATACATATGAATTATGCATGAAAATATGACTTACAAAATAGATATACAAGGATCTCACGTTTACAATCATTTGTCCAAATGAAAAGGCTTGAAAATAACATTCTCGAGGGTAGACAGAGAGAAAATGTTGACAGAATAAGAACCAAAAACAGTTCAAAGTTTTAAGGCACCTTAAATTAGTTTCACTATATCAAAATCTCATTAAAAAGGAAGGAAGAACAAAAAATAAACACTGTATACAAACACAAGACATGCCATATGAACACAATAGCTCTTAAAACTAGTAAAAAAAAACTAAAATTAGTTGTTGCTTATTAATTTATAGTGCTAACGTTGACATGCTTTGCTAGAAACAACTATAAATAATTTGAGCATGCAGAAAATAAAAAATTAAAAGAGAGAGATCACTTACAGGCCTTCTAACAACAACTCTCAAAGATTGGGGCTTTGTATCAGTGTTTACAGAAGGCGAATAAGGACCAAATGCAAGCTGCCTAGGACGCCATGGCATCAGCACTGATGCTGACGAAAATGATGTTGAACTCTCATCCACTGCCGGTTCCAATGGCTGGGAGTCACCTTCCTTGCTACTACTAACCTCCATCACCCCCTCCTCCCCGATAAACCCCCACCCACCACTGCTCTACGTGTGTTAAATGTGATAAAATAAACAATTAGAAATTAAAAAAAAAAAAAAAGAGCTCAGAGCTCAAGGGACAAATTCAGCAATTGGATTGTCACTGACTGAGATGGTATAATCCTCCGGCAAATTCGATGAATTTACCAGAAGATTGCAGTCCCATCCTTTTTCACCCACTCACAACTCACAAAAAAGAAACGAACTTTGACATAATCAGATACATCAAAAGGATAATTTCGAGTTTTTCCTACATAAATACCGCCGGGATGAATGATGCCGTGTAAAAACAACAGATTATCTCCTCTCCAATACGAACAATCAAGAAAAATAGAAAACAAATAAAAAGACACAGAGAAAAGAAGAAGACTAAGGTATCACAATCCCTGTTGCTACTAATCAGAAATCGATTAACGGAGATTGAAAATGTGAGAGAAAAACAGAGATTTCCACAGCTTCTTCGAGAAGGGGATTTCAGATTTTTTTCACCTTTTACAAGTTAATAAAATATAATGGTCATAATATTAGAGGAAACGCTGTAAATCAGCTTTAGGTTTGCTAAGTAGAATTATTTTACTGTTATTAAAGAATTAAAGTACCGATTTTGGTCACTAAAGTTCGCCTGATATTTCAAATTGCTCCTAAAATATTTTTTTCCCTTCTTTGTTCTATCCATATTGTGAAATAATTATGTCTTAAAAATAAAGTGCAGATCGTTGAAGGTGAAAAAAATTATGGCATTCAATTTCAGCTCAAACGTTCCAAATTGTTCCCTTTAAATCACTTTATTTTATTTTTCATTATAAACGGTAAAAGTGTTACGATGGAGCTAAAAAAGAAGTGCTTGTTTAACAAAATTTACTAAAACTTCGGTTAACTTTTAACCACTCAAATTAAATCAAATATTTTATGGGTCCATGTATTTTTTTAATCGTCTTTTCAATTACACGTTCGTCAACTTTTATCAAGATATGCTAAAAACTTTATCGAAAAATGCAGTCCCTAAAATTTAAAAGTTCCTATGTTGTTGACTAAGCCGATCTTTAGCCCCTGCTTGATGGACATTATTTGGGTAAAATAATATATTATATGTTGAATTTTGGAAAATATATGATTAAAAAGTAAGGAAAAATTTTGAGTTTACGTACATAATATTTTGTTGGATAAATATGTAGTTGAAAATGAGTATATAGAAAAAAAAAAATGAGTTGAATTAAAAGCCATCAAACGGGTAATTTAAAGGGTGGTTATGTTGACACCACAATTTCTATTTAATACATCATAATTTAATTACATTAAACTCCTTAATATTTATTATTGTAGCAATTATTTTTTTAACTTTTTTTCATCGAATTCTTATCTTCAACCTTCCATTAATTAGTACATCTCGTCATTGATAATAATTTATATCAAAATATTATATTTTTATACTTTGAAATGAGGGAAAAATATTTTTTCCCATTATTATTTATTCATTTTTAAATATGATGGAAAATAGGTTATTTTACACGACTTTTAGGCATAAAATTGTTATCAAATACAAAATGTGTTAGCTAATGAAAAACTGGAAGATAAAAAATGACACGAAAAATCTTTAGGAACATAAGTGATATAATGAGCAAACCTTAATAACTTTAAGTGCAATTAAAATGTGGTGCAAAAAAATAAAAATTGTTGTGTGAATATAATTACCCCAATTTAAAACTATTTTTTTCTCCAAACTCGATTTCAACGCATGGTTTTCATAACTTTTTCTTACTTTTAGCTGTGCATTTTTCAGAAAAAAAAAACCTATTCTCATAAAATTTACGTCAAACAAGTTCTAAAAGAGTTTTAAAAAAATACTTCAGAAATTGATTTGAAATCTCGTTTATAAACTTCAGTTATCAATTGTAAAATTTATTTGTGGAATTTCCAAAATTGTGTTCAGTTTGGCTTACGAAAATTCGATACAACCTTAAGTCATAGAACGGATAATATAGAATATTGTAACTTTTTTACCAACGTGACCATGCAGTGAGTGCAATCTAAAAGCAAGTTTGACTAATACAGTTTTTTTGAAAAATAAATTTATGGAAATAGACAAGTATATTCCATATTCTTTTCCCTTGCTCAACTCTAATTGTCAGAGTTGTCATACATGAATGTCGATTTAATTTGCTGATTGATCACTAAACTTTACGTAAAGTTTTTAGGGATCACTGAATTTATAAAGTTTTCAATAGTTAGTGGGAAAAGTTTTGAAGTTCGGTGATCAATTAGAGAATTAACCTGTGCATTTCGAAGTCATGACAATTGATGAAATGCTATTTAATTTTTATTTTTATTTTTTGAATAGTCACTGAACTGAAGACCTTTTTTCCCATTCATTTCGTTATAAAAAAGATTAATAGAAGAAAATCCCCCTAAAAACTTGTCCATGTGCGATATACCCCCTACATATTGAAAATCACATAAAATCCTATGTTTTAAACTTTTTTTAGGGATGACAACGGTTCAGTTCGATCAAAACTATAACCGCACCATCAAATTTTTTGTCATACCATAACTGCACCATAACCACGAAAGTCGGTTCGGCTCGGTTAATAACCACGAAAATAAATTATTTTTTATAAGTCCAAACTGCAATCGTCAAATTGAAAAAAATATTATGAAGAAAAGTAATAAAAACAAAAACACAATACGAAGCCAATTTAGCAGACAATATCCTAAATGAAAATGCAAACAATACCCCAACTTCCAAGTGCAAAATTCGAATTTAACAAAAAATATTATCAACATAAGTCAAGACT
>CAIGRS010177618.1:0-11865 GCA_903798395.1 Fraxinus floribunda | reverse complement strand
TTTTTCTTGAACCTAATATATATGATTAATTTTGAGCTATCCAATGAGCTCAATATTGATATATTTATCATTACTGTATCGATAATTAGATGTTTGGCCCAAATAAAATTGAATTCAATATATGTCACTTTAGTCCATCAACTTTCAAAACATAAAAAGTAATAGATGAAATAAATAATTTTACTCTGCAAATTTTCGAGGTGTTACAAATTGTAGAATACGAAGCTGGTCGTTATGGTGCTGGCATATCAGAGGGCCATTTTAGATCAAATGTCCACCTAGGGGACCTCCTAAGCTCTTCATGAGGACAAACATCCTCCTTGGACCGAGCTCTTAGATCTGGACAACATCTCTTCAGCTTAGCTATGATTATATCTTGATCTTTTGTAATCTTCTTCATTTCTGCAATGTAATCGTATTTGGTCAGTTGATGAAATAGAAAAGGTTTGGAATTTTTGTTAACCCCCAAAAAATGAGCCGACATATGTCGGGCCCACTCTCACCATGTCAAACAAGTTTCGCCGCATTTCTATTGGCTGAGACGGTAAGAAAAGACTGAAGTGAACGCGGGATATGCTCTACGGCGAGAAACAAAAGTGTTCGAGCTCTGGTGGGTATAACAAGGATAATCGAGCTAACAACGATCACCAATCGAGAAACAATCTATTCAACAAAAGGCTAAATAGGAATTTATGGAAGGATAGATGACATGAGTATTTATGAATGTTAGATTACACGTTGAAACTTGTATTTATTGGAAATGTGTTAGAAAGGAAGATGATCGCTCAAACATTTGTAAGTATTCTTCCTTTACTTCAATAATCAAGAACACAAGATTCCAACTTTCAAAGATCCAACCTCTTTCTAAGTTATAAAGAGAATCTATTTATACTGCCTTGACCGACGTGGTGTCCGTTAGATCAGAACCACGTGGCCTCATCTCATTAACTGAGGCTTCACATCACTATGTATTCATATAATTAATATACTGATAAGGGGTCAGTCTCCCTATACAATAGGCTAACATTCATGACATTCTTTATTGCAAGTGTTACGTTAGTCACTTCAAAACGATCTTCGAATGTGTTGTAAGAAACATCATTTGCTTCATGAGCTTAAGATGACTTGATAGCCTTGGGGGATCTTTATGTCGTTATTTCGAATGGAGATCTTCAGCTTCTTTCTTCGTTTCCTTAGGTAGCATTTCAACTCAAGCTATGGTGCTTCGTCCATTAAGACAGGGCTTCGATACGAGCTTCGACAATTACACTATTTATGTATTTGACCACTTGGGTCCTTGTTAGCTGCTCTGTTGACTTTCTATCCACGCCGATTGCTACGTGGCATATTGACTTTGAGCTTTGGTGGCGAGGCGTAATAATAGTCACTCAAGTCCAGGCATGATCATTTATGTAATGTATGGACTTGAATGTATATAAAAATTTCAATAGAAAGGTAATTTTTACCATACTACAATAATGTATCTGAGTTATGCAGACCTCCTCATATGGTGTTGCTGAAGTTGTCTACTTAAAGGTATTCTACCTTCTAAAATGGTTCAAGAAAGAATCACTAAAGCAGGGTAACTTCGAGGTTGTATCGTTCGAAGTGCGTTGACACATCCGAAGTTTTATTTGAACTAGCTAAATAGGAGTGGGTCTGACTCTCATAGTGATTCAGAATTGCTAATTACGAGGAGCTTGAATGTTAATACGGTTGAGGGACACAATTCGTTTTGAATTGTTACTCCCAAATGATTTACTATTATGGTACGTTTTCAAGAAAAGACAGCTGAGGCAGTTCAACTTCCCATACATGCGACCGTCACCGTATTTAATGTGTAATGATGGTCGTCTCCCACACGTCTCACGAATTTCAGTCTTATGAGGTCGTGTAAAGTAGACGCTCTGATCCGAGCCGTAGAAGACGAAAAGGTAGATCTATTCGAGTGGCTCAAATTTAATCTTCAAATGAACAGTCTGATGACCCGAATCGACATCCAACCACTGGGATTAAGTGCTTCTGCCTATAAAAGGCACACATTTTTGGTAAAAATCTATTTGCATTTTCACGATTTCAGCCTTGATTTTCTTTAAAGAAACTTCAAATTTTCTCCAAGTCTTTTCAAGAATCTTAAAATTCTTCCATTCTCAAGTTCATTTTCTTTTCTTCTTGATTTTTTTTTTCAACATCCTTGTCACTTTCCGATGGTTCCTCCTTCAACATCTTAATCGATAATTTCGTAAGTACTTTTTGTAAACGTTTATCTTTGAAAAATCTTTAGTCGATGGCCTCTTCTACATCTATTAGGGAATGTTGATTTGAGTGAGCTGGCCAGTGAGATGGGAGTTGAAATAACCAATACTACTGACCTCGTTAAGGTCATAGAGGTTGGGCATAGTGTGCTTCTATCTGGGGGGTAGAGGGTATGAGGGATGCTAAAATAGAGTGGGGGCAGCCAAAATCCCATCATTGTAGATCCAACTTGGCTTATGAAACTTATGGAAAAATATAGGATCCCCTATGACATCAAACTCCTCTCCCCATCTCCTAATGAGCGAGCCTGCTACTCAGTCAGGGTTGCGTTGCCATTAGCAAGTTCCTCTTAAAGGATGGGCTTCGCCTGCCTTTACACCCATTGTTTAGGACAGTTCTTAGGTTGTACGGGCTGACCCACACCCAGCTTATCCCTAATGTTTGGGCCCAACTCGTGGGGACATTCTTCTTGTGGAAAGAAACTTCTATGGGCGATGCCCCTTCACATTTTTTAAACAATTTTCCAACCTCGATCATTAGGAAAAGGGAATTCAAGGGAGTGGTACTCCTTGTACACGTGGGGTGGCACACTCTCCCTTTATCTTGGGCTTACCTTTCTCCATCAAAGGATGGAATCTGACGCGGTTCTGGGTTAGAGGAAAGTGGCAGGAGAGCGAGGGAGACACCGTGCCTCATGTTAAAGCCCCAACCTCTTACTCTGAACCTAGTAAGTGTCTTTTTGCTTTTCCCTATACTCTAATAGATTGAATATGATAATTAACATTTCATTGTTATTTTGTAAGGTCGGTTGAACGTTTTGACTTAAGTTAGAGTGATTGGGAGATTTTGATAGATATCTACCGTAAACCCTCTTCGTCTCATGATTTTGATAGTTTGATCCCTACAGACAACTTTTTGAAGAATTTAATTTGATGGCCAAAGGGGTTATAACCTAGTCCTCATACTTGACTTTTTACTTAGAGTTCCTACCTTCACTTGTGTCTGACCTTGCTCTTTTTCTTATAGAAAACTTCAAGAAGAGGAGAGAAGGGACAAAATCGACAAGGTCTGTTGGAGATAGCCATTGAAGATGAAATGAGACCTCTCCAAGTAGACAAGGAAAAAGATTGTAGTGGAGAAACCCAAAAAGAAGTTTAGAATCTCCACCACCGGGGTGGGGAGTTCAAATGATGTCCATCATCCTGGGTCCCAGCCAGGGAGAAGTTAATGGTAGTATCATTTGCTGCATTCTCTGGGGGCAAAAGGGCCCTATGATGTGGAGCCCCAAAGGCATGAGCTTGTCAAGAGGGCCAAGCCTGCAAGTAATTCAATAGCTTTTGAGGTCCCTTCAAGGAAAAGACTCGCTGTCAGGGCTAGAAGTGAGGAACTGGCTTCTGAGAGTCTTTCATTACTTCCTCTAAAGGTCTAAATTGCCACTGCAACCTTTTACAAGTGTTGGATGAAGAGGTTGCAAGAATTTATGGAGACTAGCGACGCAGTGGGCGTCTTCTCTACAATGGTGAGCCAGGTGAGGAGGGCTTTCGGTGTTACCATAGAGCTATAGCCCTCTTTAAAACTTCAACGAAAAAATAAGGAGTTTGTGAATAAAGCCTCTCAGGTTGATGACAGCCAAAGCTGAGGCTGAGGCTCTAAATAAGAAACATGTAGAGGAGTTTGTAAAGCTTACTTCTACTTTAGAAGAAATTAAAAAGTTGAAGAAGGAGGTCCACTTATCTTAGAGTGAGGTGGCCTCACTTACGAAGCGAGTGAAGATGTCCCATGCCCATTAGCGTCTAGCAGCTGAAGCCTTGGAGAAGGCAAATAAAGAGAATGTTACTTTAAAAGAGAAGGTGTGAGACTTGACTTCCAAAGTTGCTGGCTTAACTGAGGAGGTGGAGATTGCCAGGCAGGAGGCTCAGACTACTAGTAGTGATGCGGAGAAGTATTTCATATCTAACTTCCATCTAACAGAGGTATACAAAAGCTTCGCGAAGTATTAACAGATGTATGCTTATATTGACATGGGGAAGTGGATGGAGAGACACATCCAGACATCGGCACCACTAAGTTAAGAGCATAATTTATTGAAGATGAGGAGGAGCATGAACCCCAAACTTCAGTGGAGGGAGGCCAAGTGATTGAACTGGATGATGATGCAACTGTAAAGGCAGTTGAAGAAGTAGCTCCTAACACTATTATCCCCTTTGTGGCTCCCCATCCCCCACCTTCTTATAGCATAGGTCTCCAATTTTGCGTTCTTTGTTTTCTTCTATGTAATTGGCTTTGGCCCACCAATTGTAAATTTGTCATTAATGAAGTTATTGTTTTTCCATACTTGTGTTATTTGGATTTTTTGCACTTACTACTTCTGCTCAACATATGCTGAAGTACTTGTCTATATAATTCGAACCATTTTCATTTCATCAAGTAGAATCAAACTTAAAGTAAAATTAAGTTTATAATAACAACATCAGCTTCATAATGACGTCGAACTTATGCATTTTATACTTAAGCAATCAAACTAAAGATCTTTAACTGCTTCAAACTTACAACGAACTTTATGCACTACGGTCCTTATTAATAAAATTAAACTTGTGATTTTGTACAAGTGTTAGCAGGTCATACTTCTTAACAAGCTTTTGAACTTAGGTACAATTTCAATATTGAATTGACTGAAGCTTTTTAACCACTTCAGACTTTTGTTCAAACAAATAATCAAATGTGTAAGATCAAACATATATATCACACTTATGCAATATCAAACTCATGCACGTTAGTCTCTCAAATTTATGCACGTTAGGCTCCAAAATCATAATTTTGTTTAAATGTTATGAGGTCGGTTATCTTTGTAAGTTCGAGCCTAGGCACTTCAATGCTTCAATGCTTATGTGTTGAGGCCCTTGACCACTTTAGACTTCTGCTTTAGGATTTTGCCTACAACTTGTAATTTGTAATAGTATAGGTAGTTCGTGTGCCTCACAATTCTCTAAGCATGGGGGCTGAGTGGTTCATCCATGCTGAGGCTTTTCTCTTGAGCTTTCTCAACAGAAAGCACTTATTTATTTTATATGAACTTACGCGATTTTGATTTAATTTTTATATTGCGAACTTTGTTTCCTGAGCATGGGGTTGAGTAGTTCGCCCATGACGAGGCTTTTCTTGACAACTTTTGTTATTCAAGGCATGTGCAGCACTTTTGCAAGTAGGAGGTGGTCCATTTTTTAGGGATCCAGTTCTTCGTGAAGTGCTTGCGCTTATCTATATAGGGACGGTTCGTTCATGCATAGGCTTTATCCAGGGCTTTTGCCTATTGGGAGGTATTTTATTTTCACAAACATTGAGATCAAAGTTACTTTCATTAAGTCATAAATTGTACAAAGTAGATATTTACATCATTATTGATAATATTTGCATAGATATTCTACATTCCATGGATGAGGCTATGCCTTTCCGTCCATATTTTTGATTTTGTACGTTCTGGCTAAACCTCTTCCGTGATGCGATAAGGCCCTTCCTAGTTGGGACCAACGGTTCATGAGCTAGGTTTTTTGGAAGATAAAAAACTCTTTGAAGCACCAACTCGTTTAACCAAAACGACCTTTTCTTCACTTTTTATAGTAATACTTGGTCATTTGCCATTGGTAAATCTCCAATTTGGCCTGAGATTCATCCATCATTTCTTCAAGGAAGTTGAGCTTACATCTTCTTATCTTCTCATTAGATATTTCATTGAAGTGAATTCGACGAAGGGGTGGTAGACTACTAGGCTCATAGCCTCAGTCCCATAGGCCATGGAGAATGGAGTCTCGCCGATAGCGGTTCTGCTTGTAGTTCTGGTGGCCTAAAGAACTTGAGGTAGTTTATCAACCCAGGCTCCTTTTGAGGCATCATGCTTCCTTTTCAATGTCCTTTTAAGGCATCATGCTTCCTTTTCAATGTGTACTTAATCATTTTGTAGACAGCTTCCACCTGCCCGTTTCTTGGGGATGATGTGGGGAAGAAAAATATTTCTTGATACCCAGTTCTTCACACAAATTCCTGATTTTGTTATTGTCAAACTATTGACCATTATCTAAGATGATCGAATGGAGGATCCCAAACCTATAGATGATGTTCTTCCAAAGGAACTTGGAGGTGTTGGCCTCAGTAATCTTGGCAAATGGCTCGACCTCCACCCATTTAGTGAAGTAATTAATGGCGACAATTGTAAAGTTTGAATTTCCTCTCCCTTTGGGAAGGGGGTCCGATAAGATCAATTCCTCATTTGGCAAATGACCATGGACTAGATAAAACACTTAACTCTTGGGATGGTTGCCTCTGAATATTTGCAAAGCGTTGGCACTTATCACATTTCCTGACAAATTGGCATCCTTTTTCAAGGTGGCCAGTAATATCCTTGTTTCAATACTTTTTGTACCAACGACCATCCTCCTGTATGGTTTTTACATAATCCTTCATGAATTTCCCGGAGTACATAGTTGGCATGTTCTCCTTCAATGCATCGGAGTAAAGGTAGTGAAAATCATTACTTGCACAGTCTATCGTCTTGAAGGACGAAGTGGGCAGCTCGTCTTCTGAACTTCCGGGCCTCCTCTTTTTCTAAGGGTAGTGCCTGGTCCTTAAGAAAAGATATGATTGGCTTCATCTACAGGGGGTATCTTCGACCTACATCATCACCTCACTGGTGGTTCAAGAATGTCTAGGAAGATGTTCGATGGGTACCACAATGATCAACTCAGAATCTCTACTGCTTGCCAGTTTTGACAGTGCGTCGGCATGAACATTCTTCGTGCGGGGGATTTATACCAGTTCAAATCTTTTAAAAGATTAAATGAATTCCATAACTAATTTTAAATACGCAGCCATGGACTTATCTCTAACCGAAAAATTGCCATGGACATAGCTCACTACCAGTTGGGAATCACTACTGATGATGAGTCTCTTTGCTTGCATTTCTTTAGCCAGTCTAAGGCCAGCGAGGAGGGCCTCATATTCTGCTGCATTATTCGTTGCTCTGAAATCGAACCTCACAACACAAGCTTATGACCCTCGAACCTGATAAGGACCACACCTGTCCCTGATCCTAGGTTTCCTGATGACCCATCTATAAAGAGACTCCATGTGGGGGTTCGGTAGGTTCCATCCCCTCTTCTATTTCTAGAATATGGGTGAACTCGGCTACAAAGTCCTCAAGGGCCTACCTTTTGATGGCAGCCTTTAGTTTAAATATGATGTCAAATTCACTGAGTTCCACAGCCCACTTTAACAACCTTCCTAAAGCATCGGGCATTTGTAGCACTTGGTTAAGGGAAAGATTTGTTAATATATGAATTGTGTGAGCCTGAAAATATGGCCTTAGCTTTCGAGAGGCTATCACCAAAGAGAGGGCCAGCTTCTCCATGTCTGGATAGTGAGCTTCGGCTACTAAGAGAGCTTTGCGCACATAATAAACGGGCAGCTGGTGATTGTCCTATTCTCTTATCAAAATCGAATGGATAGAACTTGTGATCATCGCCAAATACAATTGAAGTGGCTCATTGCCTTAGGCTTAGAGAGAAGGGGGGCCTGTCCTAAGTGCTTCTTCAGCTCTTTAAAGGCTTTCTCATATTTTTCTATCCATTGGAATTTATTTCCGCCCTTAAGGACTTTGAAGAAGGGCAGACACTTGTTTGTTGCCTTTGAAACAAAACGATTTAAGGCAGCTACACATCCGATGAGGCCTTGCACCTCCTTTGGTTTCTTTGGTGACCTCACGTCCACTAAAGCCTTGACCTTTTCATGGTTAGCTTCATTGCCCATTTGGTTGACAATGTAGCCCAAAAACTTTCTAGAAGTGACTCTAAAGGCATACTTCAAAGGATAAAGCTTCATCCGGTACCTCCTTAAAATTTGGACTGTCTCCCTCAGGTCTTCAACATGATCGCCTGCCTTTAAGCTCTTCACCAACATGTCGTCCACATAGACCTCCATAGTTTTTCTAACCAAGTCAGCGAACATCATGTTGATGAATCTTTCATAGGTGGCCCCGACATTTTTTAATCTGAAAGGCATGACCTTGTAGCAATAAAGACCCTTATCTGTGATGAAAGAAGTATACTCTTCATCTGCTGGGAACATTAGGATCTGGTTGTATCTAGAGTATGCGTCCATGAAACTGAGAAGTTCGTGCCCGACAGTTGAGTCCACAAGTTGGGAAGCTGTCCTTAGGACATGCTTGGTTCAAATTTCAGAAATCCACACAAATCCTCCACTTTCAGTTGTGTTTTTTTTTTTTTACCAATACCGGGTTTGAGACCCATTTTGGATATATCGACTCACTGATGAATACATTGTCGATTAACTTCTTAACTTCATCTTTGAGAGCTTTGTATCTTTCTGGATTGAGGGCCTTCGCTTTTGCCTGTGTGACGTGACCTTTGGGTCAATGTTCAAGTGGTGACAACTGACTTTTGGGTCAATTCCAACCATGTCTCTGTGCTTCCAGGCAAAGACATCGAGATTCTTAATAATAAACTTTTCAGCTCCTTCTTAGCTTCTATAGGTAGGTTTCTTCCGACCTGCAGGCATTTGGAGAGGTCGTGTGGGTCTACTGGGAGATCTCCAGTTCTTCCATAAGTGCTGTTTGAGGCTTCCAATTGATGATGCGAAAGTCCAGCTACTCCAAGTTGACTATTTCTTCAATAGTTCTCCCTTCCCTATGGGTAGTCTGTTCCTCACAAATAGCCTCTTCTTCAAAGGTATTTATCATTTCGACGTCTTTTGCTTCAGAATTTCTCCCTTGTTCAGGGCGTCGTCCATGTTAACATCCGTGGTGATGATATTAATGCTTCTTGCTTTGGCCTTTCTTAAGGAGTTTGTGTAACATTCTCTTGCGCTTCTCCGGTCGTCTCAAACCATTATGACTCCATTTTCAGTTGGGGACTTCTTGCATAAATGATGGATGGAAGTAACAGTTCAAAGTTCCTTTAAGGCAGGTCTTTTTAGTACTCCGTGATAAACGGAACGATTATCTACTACCAGAAATTCCATGAAGTGGTAAGCAGTCAAGGGTGCAGTTCCCATCTTTATTGCTAGAGTGATCTTACCTCTTGGAATGATGATGTCTCTTATGAAACTACATAAGGGAAAACTCATTAAGGTCAGCTCATGGTCAACCTTCATCCTGTTGAAAGTGGATCCAAAGATGATGTTGACGAAGCTTCCATTATCCACTAACATCCTTTTTAGGCCATTATGAACCACGAAGACCCTCGCCACTAGGGCGTCACAGTGTAGATAATGCACGCCTGCTGCATCTTCTTGAGTACAGGTGATCGGTGGGATGTTTATTTTAGTAGAGGTTAGGTTGACTAAGAAGCTTGTCATAGGAAAGTCAGCTGCTTCTCTGGCATAGTTCATTTGAGAGTTCCTAGATTCTTCCCCAACGTATGGGCCTTCAAAGATTGTATCGATTTCCCTGATGGGTTCGTGAACATCGTTTACTGGGGCTTTTCTTTTGTCTTTAACCTTCTCTGGGTCTTACTGTATCATTGTCCCTCCTTCTTAGAGCATTATTGGGTTTGCCTAGGAGGAACATCTCTTCAGAGTGCTTGCCTCTTTCTTAAGTGGATGTGGGCATTATCCGTGCGGGCCTGATAGGCTCCCCGCTGCCGTTTCCGTCTCTAGCTCTATCCTCTCTATGGTCTGTCCTCCATCAGAGAGAGATACATCTCATCGACGGTGGGTGGCATCATTACACCTAGGTGGATGGTCACGCTTAGGTGGGGGTCTATCTCTCTGTCGTGAATTGTTCCGTCGATCATTTTGGTGACTTGGCCGCCTAGGGTGCTGGGTAATGTCTCTACATTTTTCCATGTCATGACTGTAGGAATGATGATATGTACAGTATTCGAGGGGATTCGTCCTACCTTTAGGTCCCGAACCTCGTCCTCGCCCTCATTCTTCGCGAGAGGCCTGTTGTGCTGATCCAGTTTGTTAGGTGTTGGTTTCAAGTATGTCATTTTCATAGGCCAATGTGGACACCGCGTTTAAGGTAGTCGTGGCAAGTGTCTGTCCTGAGTTGGGGATGATCTCGTTACCAGTCTGGTTCTATTGATAATCCATCAGATGTAAGGTGGGTGCTCTCTCTCATTACCTTTGCTGTGGCTAGAGGGCTTTATTGGCACTATTTCTGTGAACGATCAACTCTTCATTGATAATCTCCCGCCTCATCATTTCTAACAACACATCATTAGTAGTTGGGTCTTGATTTTGAACATCTCTCCAAACTAGAATGTTCATGTTTAGGCCTCCCCGTAATGCAGACAGGGCTTCACGGTCAGTAACTTGAACACAATAGGTCATCTCATCGGTAAAATAAGACAAGAAGCTTTTCAAAGATTCTTCGGGTTGTTGCCTCATGTCCTGGAAGCACTGAATATGGGCCTCTCCTTTCATACTCATCGTAAACCTCTCCAGGAAGGTGAATTCTAGCCAGCTCCTAATGCTCCCTGGTGGTAGCCTGCTGTATCAAATCTCAGTTGTTCCACTAAGAATTAAGTGGAAAGCTCTGTATTTTACTATAGGGGTAGTGCCTCTCAGGCTCATGTGTGTTTTATATCTATTCAAATATTTAGCCGAGTCACCCATTACATCATACTTCAGTATTTTGGGAATCACATAGTGGTTAAGTACCTGGGCATTCCTAAATTCCCACGAGAAGGGTAGGTTCTCGTCATCGTCGTCTAAATTACAAGATCGCTGGGGTTTATTTGAATCATAGTTTTCATATGTCTCATATCTAGGTGGTTACGTAGAGGGGCCTGCTTGATTCTTCGCCTCCTCTTCCCTCATCTGATGCCTATTTCTTGGCGGGGCAACACGGGGCATATTCTTGCCTTTCCTCTGGTTGGCAAGTCTCAGAAGGTGGGGGCTGTGGCCCGTTCCTAAGCTCTAGGGGTTGTTGAGGTCATCTGAGCTTCAGTTCCACTGAGCTGATTCGATCGAATACATTGTTGGACCTTTGAAGCCTAGCTTCGGGTTCATATTCCGGGGAAAAGTTATCTTCAATGTTGATCGAGGCCTCGATGGGTCGGCCTATACATAATTGGAAGAAATGTCAACCTCTACTTCTCTTTCGTTGGGACTGACTCTCCTGGCAAGCCTAAAGAATGGCCTCTCTGTCTTTGCACCTTATCTTCTTGCTGATACTATTCTTGGGGGAACATAAGGAGGGATTGTATGACCCCCTTGGTCTTGCATTGCTAAATTTTGGTTGGTAATGCTTCTCCTGTTGGCTGCCATTGTGGCTATTTCCATGGTGAGTTGGGATGTCATCCTCATTCCACCTCGTCTGTGATGGTGGTGAGGTCAGCACCGACCCTCTGGGACGGTGGCTGAGGGGGCTTCGTCGTTGTCCCCCCTCATCCTCCTGGGAGGACCATCACCATCTGAACCCATCTCTATCCAAATCAAAATCTCAAATTGAACTTGTCACGCGTTTTATACAACGTGAAAATGCCGCAAGTGTACGGTGTCAAGTTTTGTAATATAATGATGAAGTGAAGATTGTCGAACCCACAAGGGCTGATGTATGATTTCTACTGAGTACTATAATTGTGTAGTTTTCAC
>CAIGRS010177595.1:0-10589 GCA_903798395.1 Fraxinus floribunda | reverse complement strand
AAATTAGGGTTAGGCTTTTTATATATCACCCGAGTTTTGAAAAATTAAGTTTGGTCCCTGATTTTTGAATTCTAAACTTTAAAGCCCTATTAATATAGAATTGGCCCATTGAATTCTATAGGAAATAGAAAAACCCTTTGCCTCTTGTAGAGAGAGGAGAAGAGAAGATCGGTTTCTTAGGGTTGAAATAGGGTAGAGGGTAATTCTCTCTCCATACGAGTTTTCTTCATCTTTTGCAGCTTAGACGGGGAAAAGGAAGCTCAACCACAAGCTATTGAGGTATGATTTACTTTGGTATTGATTGATGCATGCTATGAAAGTTGAGAAGGGATTTTTACAGAGATTTAATTCAAGCAAGATGTCATGTTAAAGTCGACAGTTTATATGATATTGCGGGTTGGACACGAGGCCCAAATAGTTACAAAAAAAATTCTCTCTCGGCCTCTTGTTGAAAAATTAAATGTGAGAGAAACATCACATTGTTCTGTAATGGGAGTGAACATTTTCTCCAAAAACAAAAGTTCGCTAGGAAACCAAGGGAGAATTTCTTCTCGTTGCTTCGCTAGGAACCATGGAGGAGAAATCCCCATGGATCTGCTAAAATCTAGGGAGGATTTTCGTGGTTTTCGCTAGGAACCATGGAGGAGAATTTCTAAAATCTTTTTTTTTTTTTTTCCGAAATCATTTTCAACCACATTCTAGGTACCAACAATTTTTCCCCACTTTTCAATCACATTCTATATATATACACACACACACTTGATGAATTTCAGCAACGGTAACTGAAGCTTCTAAAAACAATTCAAAATGGTAAATGATGTATTTTTGTTACTACTACTATAGTGATCACTCCACTGGAAACGTTATAGAAAATCCTATGTTGCTATGTTAAATGTTAATGTGGGCATAAACGTCTTTGAAGCTTGGGAAGTAATAAATTGGAGAGTTAGAAATAACTTTTAAGTATTATGAATACGACTCTAAATTTAAAGTTGTTTGATCGATTAAATTCTATAAAATTTATGCTTATATCTGAAGTGATGTATCAGTTAACATTGTTTGTGTTCATGTTAACATTTAACTTCACTTAGGATGTTTTATTAACACTTAAAATAATTTTTTTTGAAGATGTTCTAAATTGAAAAGTAGATAAGAGCAAAAGGTGAATTCTTCATATCTTGAAGTAAGGAAAATGAAAAATAGGCGAGTGTTTATTCTTGGTTGGACTCCCACGTCTTTCTTTTCAAAGATCAAGTAGATTGTATTAATGTTAAGAATGTATTATCGACTTACGATGTGACTTCACTTTGTATTTGATTTCAAAATGTTGTAATTCGACTAATGATAGAATTGTCGTATTTAAATTCAAAACAGCCTTTCCAAATTTTCTAGAACTCAAAGAAATGTTTTGTACATTTTGAAGATCAAAACCTCACAAAGTGAGTCAATACTAGCAAAATTTAATCCTCATCTCTCAAAATTTCACATTAGGGACGACAAAATTCTATCGCCAATCCTAGATTGACCTATCCCGAATGGTATATGAGATGATGGAACGTAGGGTCATTTAACTCACCTCAAATCTATTTATTTTATATATGTTTTAATAGGATAATTGCACCAGAATCCAAGAGAAATGAGATGGTAACACCAGTTTTAATAGGATAATTGCAGTAGAAACATATTAGCATGCCTCAAAACTAAAAGTAGATTTCCTGATACTGAGCTCTTATAACGTAGTTGGCTACCAAAAAAATTTCACAATAATTATCATTGCTTGAAAATGATCTCCAACTTCCTGCTACGAAAATGATATAAGCTAAAATAATTTTAACATCAACTCTCAGAGAATTCGATTTTACAAACAAAAGACTATCTGCCCAAGAATCTCAAATGTATTGCCTTTTCAGATTTCTAAGAGATCAGTCTTGGCTTTTCTTCTTCTTTTTATCTTTCTTTTTGGTGGGAGGTTCAACTTCTCCATCGGCCTCTGCACGTTTTCTCTTCTTTTTCTTCTCTCCTGCTTCCACATCACGGACTTCAATCTGCAACTCAGTACATTCAGCTAATAGCTTTTTCTTTTTCTTCTTTTCCTTTTTTCCGACTGCCTCACTATTAGGTTCTGTATCGTCGACTGCATCTTTTGACATGACAGCATTGTCTTCTGCATTACCATTCTTCCTCTCCTTTTTCTTTCTCTGCTGCTCGTCATTTATGACAGGAACCTTATCTGCATCCTTCTGATACGATGTCGGCTCAGTCAGTCCAAGAACAGAATCGGCCGAAGGATTGTAAGTCTGCATTGATAAGAATGTAAATTAAGGGATGCAAGGGAGAATCATTAGATAAGAACGTAAATTAAAGAATGCAAAAGAGAATCATAAAATAGCATCAAGGAAGTGAAATAAATCAGAGACCTTGGCTGGGGTGATCAATCCTCCTGAACCCTTCTTACGGTCCTTGTCGTAGAATTCTATCTTGGGCTTGCCTTTAGCAGATCCAGCAGACCGACCCAACTCTCTGCCTTCTAAGTTCCTCAGCCGTGCTTCAAGCTACAGAAGTTTAGTGTGAGAAAAGTTCTAACACGAATCAACGATAAACAGAAAGCATATATCCTTTTCCTAAATCTGGAAACTGAAATACCTTTAATCTATTTTCCATTCCCATAGAGTTATCTAGGCTGTCTCCAAGAGCATCACATCGAACAGCCAACGCAGTTTTGGCAGCAAGAGACCGAGAAATTTTACCCTTGTGTTTTGGTGCTGCTTGACCAATTAAAGATGCATGGTATATAAGGCCATATTTAGGAGTAGCGTGCTTTGTTTTCAGTGCTCTAAAAAGAGCCTTTTCTGCACCAAGTATCTGGACCGTACTTCCAGGTTGCTTAGCAAGATTCAACAAGCTGCCTCCATGAGCGATAAGGCGAGCGCCAACAAGCTCTCCAACAAGAGCAGTGAGATTTGGAGCAATGGTGTTCATCCTGCTTTTTAGATAATCAAACAACTGAGCTCTATATTCTGCCAATGAGAGAACTTGGTTGCACAAATCTTTGATATTTTCCAAATCAAGATCACTAACTTCAGTTCCCATGGAAATCATGGCTGCTTCTTTCAGTTCTGTCTCGACCTCTTCTGGAAGTATCTATAAACAATTTAACAACAAATTTAAATATCAATAGATCGTGCGTGTCTATGTTTACGACTGGGGTAGAAGAAAGGAATTGAAGAAGTTAGATCGGTACCTCAGAGAAATCAAGTTTTGCAGCATTTGTACGGTTACCCATCAACTTCACTGTATTGGCATAAAGGATATTGTCTTGCACAATCTTTGCAAGTTCTGGAAAATGCCAACCATACCATTCCCTTACTCTCATTGCATACGTGTTCAGCTCTTTGTCAAGGTCATCCAACAAGCTAATGGCTTGTATGATCATTGTATCGACCTAGTTCAGAAACAAACAATGGCCTTATAAATTCAAAACATATGGATTTGAGAGAATAAGAAAGATTCAAGCAACTCAAGGCCTTACACATTGTCTGGCACATAAATAAAATGAAAAGCACAAAATAGACTACAAGGAGAAAGAAGATTTTATTTGGATTATTGTCAGGTGAAAGCCGGCACAGAATCAACATGACTTCCCATAATGACCTCATCGGCAGAGTAGATACTGGTAGTCAGCGATATTATAATAATTCAGATCACATTTTATAAAATCGGAAAACTGTACTGAGTATCCTTTCTTTCCTTCATCAAGTCAGAAAATTCACCTTTTCCCCTTAAAATTGACAACAAAGTTGCAAAAGTTTCTCATGAAGGCACAATACAGAACAGTGCTTCATATTTTCAGTTTTTATCTTGAGGCAAAGTAAATGGTTATAAGATCATGTTAGTGCATGTTTGAAAAGTGATTTTAATCGATCTAAATTATAAATAAATAAAAATGAATAGTGGATAAATGTGTAGTACTTGTGTACCCTACAAAATGTGAAGATAAAAAGTAGGTTTAACCAATTATGTTTGTAAATTAAATAGATGCCAAACAAGCGCCAATATTTACCTAGAATATCTTAACACCATTTACTTCATATATTTTCAATGGGCATCAATATCAAAATATTTTGTTATCAGAAACTAGCATTCTATGGACAGGCATTTACCAACTCAACTAGTAACGTGTAGTCAATTATAATACTCCTATTACCATCACTCCACAGCTTTGTAATCCAATACATGCACGCAGTTTAATGTGAAAATCCTGTCCATAGATCTATTTTCAGGTTTTATTTTTCTAGACAGAGTATTGTTGTCTAATACAGTTCCAATAAAATGCCTGAGATCACTATAGGTGAAAACTGAGATTTGGGAGTGGTAGCAGTTGCTTTTATCTACATTTTATTATACGGTAAAATCCATTGTTTATATTTTCCACAAACAGTCGTAGAAGAATTTATTCACGTCAGAATATAGCAATTCACCTTATCGGGGCTGAATTTCAACTTGTATCTTGAAAGGCTGTGAGATAAACCCAAGCTCATCGGAGCCAAATCTTGAGCAGCTAGACCAGATATAAGCTCAGTCAATTGACTTCTCACCCCTCTCATCAGTTCCATGACACCATTGTTGTGAACACACTCAATTTGCTGCAAGAATTAATTTTTACCTTAAGTCGCAGAAACCAATGCAGGGAATACAACTGATCAATAACATAGACCAGATCAAAGGCTATTGCGACAACTCACCAGCTTCTCCTTAATTGCATTACCAAGTTTTGAATCAGCCACAGCCAAAATATCGCTTTCACAATGAGTGCGCAAGAATTTGCGAAGACCTTTGCTAGGCTTACTGTCTATCAATAAGGTAGCTGCTGATAGTGCCTCTGATGTGTTCTCAAACTTGGAAAAAGCTTTTAGCTTGACAACCTATTCTTGGAATCACAACAGTAACTAATTTCATCCATTAATTGAAAGGAAATAAAAATAACTACGAATTATTTATTAATTTTCTAATAGCATAGTACATTAGAGAAGTGGGTAAGGATTGTTTCCGCAAAATATATAAGCTACAACATCAACCAAACAGCATTCTTTCACTACAGTCCAAATCTTGCTAATGTTTTTCAGGAAAGGTTAGTTATTTGCCTACATTATCCCAAATCAATAAATTGAAGACTACGGCTGCAACGATCATAAACAATTATTGACATAAAAATTATGTATTTTCATTTTTTTATGCATGCGTATACGAGTTGGCCCGATAAATATTGGGCAATGAGGAAAATTACATGTCGAGCAGAGTCAGCAGTGGAAAATTCCTTCCATAAGTCCTGCAAACAGTAGCATTGCCTCCATCAAATGACTAAAAATCCAAAAGTAAAGAAAAAAAAAAACAGATTGTGTTTGAACAAACCAGTACCTCTACTTTAGAGAGCTTGCCTTCATCCAATACTTTGAAAAGAGCAAAACCCGCCGGCGTTTCAAACAACAGCAACATTGTTCTTAATCCACCACTACCTCCTGAAAGATAGAAATCTCAAAAATTTCATATAAACAAATTGTTCAAAGGAGGTAGAATATACTTCAAATTTCCAGGTTTTTTTCTTCAAATCTTTTTTTTTTTTTTTGGCACAGGAAATAAACAATTTCATTGTTACCTGAAATTGTCTCGGCGGATTAACAGAAGGGTCCCTCCGCTTTTCTTTCTATTTTTCTTTCCTTCTTTTTTCCTGCTAGAAGGGGCTAGGGTTTTGGCTGAATATATATACAGAGACAAGGAGTGATGGTTTTAGGGAAGAGTAGGGGGCTCTCCTGGCAAATTTTATTAAAAAGGCCTTTTATGGCCTAAGTGGAATATTTTTGTTTAAAAGGTTTTGTTTACGAACTTTTGGCTTGTTTTAAATTTTTTTCGAAAAAGCCTTAGTCTTGTCTGATTTTGTTAAGAATAAGATTTTTAGTAAATTTTGATAAAATCGATGATGTGTATAGTTAAAAAGTTGATAAAATTTGTGGACACCGTAAAATATGTAATTGAAAACGATTTTTTAAAAAAAAATTAAAATAGGAGCCAAACATGGATTATAATTTTTATCCCAACTTGATCTTGTGCGGGCATGAATAAGAATTTTATAAGAGATTTGATTCAGACTTTCATACCTACCAACAGTATATAAGGAAAACGAATTACTTTGTTAGATTTTTTTTCGTTTCGATATTGAGGTGCGGTGAACGGACAATTACTTGATTTGATTTTTAGTTGTTTGAATTATTTGGCAAATAGGGAATAAAATTGACAAGAAGTGGTTACTATGACTTGTTATACATATACCTTAACATTATCCCGTGCAGTTAATACTAGTAATACAAAATTTTAATTTGATTATATCCTAATTACATCAATTAGTATAAGTGGGTTGTTCTTGATCCAAAAATGTCTATGGTAATATCAAATATACAAGGAGAGAATTTACAATATCCAAACTCGGTGAATTCACTTTGTGCTCTTAAAACAGTTGTTCTCTATTTGTGCTTGACGTTCAGAGTAGTAGTCATTTCAAGGTATAAAAAGCAGAATTTGTATCACATGAGAACCAACACACATTGCTCCTACCTCTGTTAGCCAGCACAAACATAGAGGTTGTTTAGTTTAGATTAAAATCAGACAGGCCCATAGAATATTTTGTACAGTATAGAAGATTTAAAGGTCATTTTCCTTTCAATCATGATACATGTATATTTTCTGTGACATCAAATTTGACATTCAATAAAGTGATAACAATCATGATCTTTATTTTTAAACATCATCAATTCTTTCGTAGATTTCAACCATATAAGAGGGTGTCGTCATTCATGTGAACAAGAAATGTACATCTAGAATTATTGTTTTCCTTTTAGGATTAGCTTTAATAACAAAATTATGAACTTCAAAAGAATTATGAAACCTACAAGAAAAAATGTGCCTATAGATTAAAAAAATAATTTCCCTTTCTTACTTCTATTGGGCGGCATACTACATGACCCTTGGGTATTCATACATATTAACTCATATATAGCCCCCGTTTGAACCACATTCTCATTTTCTTTATTATTCTTCTACTTATTTTTAACCACACATTCTTCAATAAAATAATATTTTTCATTATATCAATAATTTTTCATTCTTTTTCAAGCACATATTCACTATCATATCACAAAAAAATACATTCTCTCCTAAAATGTGCATCAAACACACTCATAATATGTTGTTGAATATTGTAATCCAAATTCTGTTGAAAAGTGGTGTTTTGGTTGAAGAATGTAGTAAAGAGGTCAAAAAGTGAAATTCAACCCGAAACTCAGCACCTGGACGGACGCTATTGGAGGCGCCTGAGCTGTCGTCTGCCTTGTGTTTGCTTCCTGCGAAGTTTTCGTCCGAGCGACATGTATCTTAGAAAGTATTTTTTCCTTATTTTTGGCTCGGTTTTTAACATCTTTCCACTATTACGTATTCTTTTGGATCAAATATATAATCCACGAATTGTATGACTTTCACATGATTTTGTATGAGTTAGAATCAAGTTAAAAACACAATATTTTATATTCTTTTTCCATATGACTTTCATATGATTATGTTGGAGAGTTTTTTTGTTGAGAGGCCATTGATTTATTCCTTACAGTTGAATTTGTCTCCGATGGAGAAATTTCTGATGCTTTGTTCATTATATTGGAATTTATGTAAATGTGGAGATTTATTGAATATTGTGACCCAAATTACGTTGGAAAGCGATATTTCGGTTGAAAAAGGTGTAAATAGGTCAAAAAGTGAAGTTTAACCCCATTGGAGGAGCCTAAGATACTGTTTCCCTAATGCTCGAGCAACGTTACTCGCTCGCTTCCCGTGAGGCTGCCACTAGAGCAACTATATATCCGAGAAAATATTGTTTCTTTATTTTTGGCTCTTTTTTATCCTCTTTTCACTTGTATTGTATTCTTTCCGGGTCCTATAGATAGTCCACGAATTGTATGACTTTCAAATGATTTTGTATGAGTTAGAATCAAGTTAAAAACACAATATTTTATATTCTTTCTCCATATTAATAAATTCTTCATTCATTGTCAACTATTTTTGTGTTGTGATTGCTACTTCATATTCTGTGATAACCTCATCTTCGTTATTCTCTAACAAGTGGCGTTAGCCCGCATCACTATTTGGTTAGATTTGTTAAAATAAAAATAGACATATTGATAGACACATGATAATTTATCATTACATGACATGTGATAAAAATATAATGCTTAACATAGACAAAATAGATTATGTGACCTATTACTACTTTCACATGTCTATTTTGGGAAAGAATTGTTCTTTAAATTTTATTGTGATCGTTGACGATTAGCGATTAACAGTCAATGGCATCTAGCTCATTTGAGATCCTGAATTTACCAACGTAACGTATCGTATAAATTCATTGGTGGATTTTAAACTTAGCCCCCGTTTGACACCCATTCATTTCTCTTTCTCTTTCTCATTCTCATTCTCATTTTTCATTTCAACCCCACATTCTCCTAATAAAATAATATTACACACAAATCAAAANTATAAATTCATTGGTGGATTTTAAACTTAGCCCCCGTTTGACACCCATTCATTTCTCTTTCTCTTTCTCATTCTCATTCTCATTTTTCATTTCAACCCCACATTCTCCTAATAAAATAATATTACACACAAATCAAAAACTTTTCATCATTTTTCCACCACACATTCTTACATCAATCACTATTCTAAAAATTATTTTTAACCCAAAATGGGTTTCAAACAGGGCCTTAATTCAAATATTGAGACCCATCATAAGTTTATCTACCAATGAGTTTATATGACACATCATTCGTGCTTAACATAAGATGAATATCGATGTTCATTAGATCATATATATATAAACAAAAATTGAATTTGGTTCTTGGTTCTAAAATCAAAATCATTAATTTTTCGAACTGCACGTTTGGTTCTATTCTCATTTGATGTGATTAGATCATTTGTTCACCCCTATCTAATTTAATAGGAAAAATTACTCAAAACCTTACCTATAAAGTATACAATGTAAAAATAAGGAGGATTCATTTTAAATTCATAAATCTGACGATAGTTAAGATTTATTAAATTAAAATAAAAATAGATTTCCCTCTCCCCTCCTCTCTCACTGTCTTAAAATTTGCCTATAATGGGGTAAAGCTTAGTGAAGGCAGATCCAACCACCATGCCAGAAACACCACCATCTTTTCATCATGTGGAGTTGTCTCGTCATAGCCACTACTCATTTCACAACAAACGTCATTTTTATGGTTGGAATTTTCACAATCATTTCAAGTTCTTGAAATCTCATATGCCATATTGAGGGTGCTTTTGTTGCATTTAATTAGAGGAGGTGAAATGGAATTGGAGCTTTCAGTTAAAATTCAGTGCTTAATTTAATGAGAAGTGGGAAGTGCTTTAGAAGTGCTGCATATGGATTAAATGGTGTTGGTAGTGGTGCGATGGTATTTGTGGTGGTGATCATTTATATATTAACTGTGACCCTTTGTGACCAAGTTTATGTTAATTATGATCGATTACGTACCATCACATTTAAGACTAATCTGGTCATAAACAATCACAATGAATACAAACTTGATCACTATTAATAACAAACTAATTGGTCACAAATACTTTTAATCCCGTCCCACCCCATCCCCATCCCAACCCGAGCAACACAGCCAATACCACCACCGCGGACACCACCACCAGCATCCCATCACTACCACCTCACCACAATCGACAACACCACCTCACCTCACCACAACCACCTAACCATCACCGCCATTTGTTAAAAAAAAAACCAACTACCACCAATAAAAATCAAAGTAACAACGGAAAATTTTGATTAGATCTAAAACAGTGGAGAGCATTGCTCTACGCATCACTCACACCGTCACAGTGACGGTCATAACGCTGTCGAGAATCGCAGCGCTCGGCATTACGATTTGGCTCCAGTGGATAGGGAGAAGAGAAGCTCGGTGGGTGTGGTGAAGAGAAAGGAGAAAAGAGGAGAGAGTGGGAAGAGAAAGGATAATGAACTATTATTGTTATTATAATTTAACACTTTTTTACAAGTTTGCTAATTTTGAATTGCACTTATAGTATTGTATTGTCTTTATGTACTTTTCCCAATTTAATAGCGTAAAGGCCCAACTTTGGCCTTGAATTATAAGCCTAGCAAGTACACCCCCTCGGAAAATTAAGGAGCTGTAAATATGTTTTAAATTAGCAAGTTCACTTTCAAGGGCAAGTTTCTAGCACACCCAAAGTGCCCTAAAGTTAGTGTTACAAATGTAGCCCAGTTTGGGCCCCATTTTTCTCAAAATTTATTTTCAACCTCACTTTTTCTAAAAAATCAAGAATAAAGCAACTTATATATAATGGGGTACATAATGATTTACATAAAGATGAAGTGTCAAAAAGGGAGTTTTTTTTTATTTAGTTGAAATTTTTTTTGATACGATCATATCCCATCACATTATATGTATATAGAAATCATTATGTAAATATTTATATGCACGTAGCACAATTGAAAAATTAAT
>CAIGRS010177576.1:0-10143 GCA_903798395.1 Fraxinus floribunda | reverse complement strand
AGTTGAATTGCAAGTGCCGGATGAGGGAAGAATTCTTCTAAGAGAGAGAATGGATTTTTGCCTTTGGTTTTTACTTTTTAGAGTTTTTCTATGGACCGGACAGATTAAATTAATTTGGGCCAATGGTTTAATGAAAACCCGACGGTTCGATCTGGTTTTTTTCGGGTTACCTGCTTAGTTAAAAAATAAGGCAACTCGAACCGGACCATGGTCGGGCTCAACGGGTTCCAGATCGATCCGACCGGTCCGGGTTTGATAACCATGAAATATACTTTTCTGAAAGAATGGGGCTCAAACACCCCCAAAGTATATCATAATTAAAGTCATGCTTTATTAGTTGCTCATTTTAATTAGAAACTTGAACAATTTGATGTTAAATTGCATTCTTGCGTGGTGAACTTGTCGAAAATGGTAGTCAAATAATTGCCTATATTATCAACATGGCAATGTGAATGATAATTGTGTGTTCTTACTGTTGTATGTTGATAATATTCTTCTAATTGGTTCTTGCTTGAAGTTAATAAATAAAATAAAAGCAACTTTAAGTAGTGAATTTAAAGTGAAAGGTCTAGGAAAAGCAAATAGAATCTTAGGTATGGAAATTTAAAGAGACGAGTCAAATTCTACGTTGTTTTTACATCAAAATTTTTGTGTGAAAGTGTTAAAGAAATTTGGCATGCATGAATATAATTTCATTACATTGCCTTTAGAAAATTATTTTGTTCTGTCTAAATATAAATCATTTGCTAACGATAAGAAATGCAATTGGTTCTATTATGTATATGGGTAGTGTGTAGTAGGCCTAGCTCTAATCATTTGGATTCCTTGAAGCAAAATTGAAAGGTTTTGTAGATGCAAACTATGCAACGGATATGAATAATAGGAACTCTACTACTACTTGCGTGTTTATTTATAAATCTTTTAGTAGTTAGAAATCACAACTCAAACACATTGTTGCATTATCCATCACTAAATCTGCTACTGAATCGATAAAAGGAGGTTTTTGGTTATAAAGCTTGCTTAAAGAATTGTGTATTTTAAATGATGACGTTTTATATTCTATTAGTCATTCTATGATATATTTGTGTAAAAATCTTGTTTTTCAGGAAAGTGCTAATACACTAAAGTTGGACAAAATTTTATATCAGGATAACACAATATCTAGAAATGCCAACAAACTGTACTCGTAATTTCTTCTATTTCTGAAAATATTCATTAAAACAAAATCTCCTTTATAAACAAATAACAAGCAATACAATTGTCATGAATATATTGCATAGACAACAAAATCACGAGTAGGTTTAGGACCATAATCATCGACTTTTTTGTTATATCTCTACATCGTTTTAATCATCGACTTTTTTCAATTTCTTAACTCAACCAATTTCAAAAATTTAAATTCTGTTTCTAACCATTTCTTGATAGGAAGAAAAGAAATCATAAATGACGAGTAGATTTAAGACCATAAATCAGCTCAGGACAGACCCTGACTCTTTTCGTAGTTTTCATTTAAATTCGAAGTACCAACATTAATATCCTAGCCTCACCAAATCTTATTATTCAAAATACTAAATATGTTAAGAATGATTACAATTTGATGTATACTCATAGACAGTTATTCTAGCAAAGATAATATAGATTAGTGTGAATAATGCATAAAAAATTATAAAAATTGGGTGACAATAAACACTTCCCATACCCTTATTTTCCCAATTAAATTATTGGAAGATCTTATGTCCACATTGTTGCATATGTAATGGGGATGGGTGCCCTTATCATTTCCCTCCTTATTTATCTTTTAATTTGCCCCCACTATATATATTTAAACATGAGTTCAAATAAAAAAAATTGGATATATTTTAGCAATATTCCCACTCCGTTCAAAATTTCCAATATCTTTTATCTGCCATAGAAGTATCTCAAGAGCTTATTTTGAATTAAAGCATGTTAGGAAATTGTTTATATATAAATTAAATTATAAATAAATAGAAATAATGCATACTCGTCAATATAAAGAATATAATTTTAGATTCTTAATGATGTCCCTTTTATCTAATAAACACCAACATGCAAATTTTCTAAGAAATGCCTCCATTGATTAATCATATATAGCCAAGAGATACAAGAACTTAGAAGGTGTAAATGTATGTTAAACCAATAGACTTCTATTAACAACAAATACGATAAGGCGAATGAAATATGGTTTATTTAGCTTTAATTGCTTACTTTTTTAACAAAGTAGAGTTTCATTGCACCTTTATCTGAAGGTTAGACAAAGCCATCTTTGAAGTCTGTATTATGTTTTTATAATATGTGATTTTAATGATAAATTATATACACACAAGAGGGGTGGAGTTTTAAATATTTGTGAAATTATTAGTGAGGTATCCAACCCCACTGAGCACTTGCAAAAAAAAGCAGGATACATGTGGGCAGAAACCCTACTTTCTTCATCCCCTCCTCTATAAAGCTGGTTTTACATATAGTATATGCTAGAGTGGTCCTTCAAACTTTGTATGGTCGTGCCCTTCTTCCATTCTTTCTTACTTGTATGGTCTATATCTATGTCTATATAGAGAGGTAAGAGTAACAATTTTCATTTTTTCCAGATGAAGAAATCAAGTAATACCGGAGAGAGATCTGAAGAGGTGAAATGTTGATGAATTTTTACAAGTCCTTCCCATGCTTTTCCACAGCTTTCTTGAACTTTTACGACCCGGATTTTGATCCCTCTGTCGATATGTATGGATCATTGTGAAGAAGATGGAAGTTCAAGAAAGCTGTGGGACAACATGGAAATTCAGGACTTAATTAATTCTCTTTGGTGCTTCATCACTCCATTGCCGCTGATCAAAAGATTCTTTTTTTTTTTTCTTTACAGACTGGTAATTTCTCCTTGAAATTCTCAAGAAACCCCTTCCTTAATTCTTGAAATTCTTCACTGACTGCCATAAAAATTTCCATTAGAATTATTTACTGCCAGGCATGAAAATTTGCTTAATTCTTGAAGTTCTTGACTGGCAGCCAAATTTCAATAACTTCTGGAAAATTCCATGACAGTAAATTCACTGGATAAACTGATAAATTGTAAAAAAAAAAATTAACTGCTAAATTGCCTAATTATGTAAGAAGTGTGTAACAAATTATCCTTTTACAGCACACATTTTTGACTTTTTTATTGTCTGTACAGTATTTTATGCTATTTTACTCATTATTCAATGTCAAAAGGCAGTGAAAACTGATTATAAGTTTATGTTGCAGGGTAGATTCCCCCATCTTTCCACCTTACTATCAATAAATGATAATTGTCTTATCTTTTTTGCCTTTTGTTTTTACTTTTGTACTGTGATCTCACAAATTATTTCCACGAAAAAGGCTAACTTTTGTCATGTTCTGTAACTCAACTTCACAATTTTTTTACCCTCCTCCTATTCTCACGCTGCCAAACACGCACGCACGCATAGATACAGACAAATATGTACATACATGTTTTGATGTTCACACAGTACATACACTGATGTACACATTGGGACTTGAATATAAGAGTATTGGTGGTTGAGTTCATATTTTTAACTTCAAGTTTCATTCATGTATCTTTAAAATTGTGTTGATGACTGTTAAGCTAAGCCTTCAACTGTGTAACTACACATTTATGAGTTTATTAAGAAGTTTGGTAGGCGGTGTAACTGGTGTTGAATACTAGACAGTATAATTGCTCATTTTCTTATACGATATAGGTACTCTATCATTCAACTTTTTAGATTTGTTTGATATACAGTGGACTAAAAAATAGAAAATAAGCTAAAATTTTGTCTATTTCATTATCTAGTCATATCCGGTAGCTAGTATATACCAATCATATCCTAAAGGTTGTTGTCCTGGTCCACCTTTTGCCGTAGAAAGTCCTTAATTATGGTTTATCAAAATCCCGACTCTTGAAATTAAAGACCAAATAAATTATTTGAGACGACAAATTTATTTATTTAAATCACATTTCAATATGGTCTTTCATGTGAAGGTTGTAAAATTGAAATGGATACAAATAAATTCACGATGGCAAGATTGGAACTTAGGACATCCCTCCTCTTATTATATATATATATATCATGAAATGCAAGATCTTGACGGGCAAGATTTGGCTTTTTCTCATAAAATTCACGTTTACTGCTAAATTTTAATAACTTGAACAGTCAAAGGAATCCAAGAGGGGGCAAAAAAATCTTCATTTAAGCCTTTAGTGCTTTGACAAGAATATAAAATTTGTGTACCTAAAACTATAAGATATTGAAAAGAAGCAGTTGTGATTGGTGTGTAGGTCCTTCAAAAATAGTTTGAATTGGACCGACACTAAGGCATGGCTATTCTGTTAAACCTTTAAAAGCTACAATATTTTGTACTATTAATTAATTACACTTAATACATGTGCCGTTTCATTGACTCGGAGACAGATTCAAATGCATGTCTGTTGATTTCTGGATATTGTTCATACAACAAACGGAAAGGGTGCCTTCACAGAGCTAGTTTAAACTATTCTGGTTTGAGTCCATAGCTTGGTATTGTTCAGACTGCACAAAATTGGAAACGATGAAGTAAAATTTATGTTCATTATCGTGCCCAATCCTACATACAAAACGTGCTTTAACGGTTCAAGTTGAAAGGCGAATAACAATAGATATTCACTAAGTAATAGTTCTCTCCTTTAATATGGACCTCATCTACAATAAAAAAAGCACACACTTCAGCAACAGCTTGACCAGGTCAGTTTCCCTCCATTGATGACCTCCATTTGTCCAAAATAAATTGCCAGTACCATGTAAGCATAATTTCCCTTCCCGGGTTGTTCTACTCAAGGCATCCGTTATGTCCATTACATTATTAGTGGCCATACCGAGCAACTTAATAACTACGTAAAACAGATACACATGGGCATGTCCCAACGAAGTACTAGACACGGACAGACAAGATTATAACTTTTTTCGTTCTTTAATATTGTTCACCCTATCAGCAATGGACCTGGCTAGGCAGGAATTTAAGACCATAGATGTCCATGTGCTAACTACCTTAATAAAGATAACTAGTAAATAGTTATCAATAAAATTTACATCTCTTCATTTTACGTGGCTGCCAACTATGATTTGTATTCAAACATAAAATATATGAATTAAGGAGAAAACCTAGTTAAAAGCAAATGTAAAAAGTGAAATAAGCCAATGGAGTTTCAATAATTCTGTCCCTATGTGTTGGAGTCATGTCGATCACTGTTGGCATCCCTTAACTTGTAATCAAGAAATTTCATATATGAGCCTACCATATATTTGATGTGAAAACTGGCCCATCGTCGCATTGTATTCTATTTGTCCAATACAAAAAAGACAAGGATAAATTAAACCCGGTTCCATTCTATTTGATGTGAAAGCTTTAAATAATCTTAGTAGAGATATTATTTAATTTACTTTTCAAATTAGATACGTATTTTAAAAAAAAAATGTAGTTAAAGACCTTTTCAAAAACCACTTTGTAGATGGCAGGTATAAATTAAGATTTCATTTAAATTTTTTTTTTTGTATTTTATTGTTTGTTTAATTTTTAAATTAAATTTTTATTTTCTGAAACATAATAATTAGGTGTTTGATTTTTTTTTTATATTATTTAGTATTTAAAAAGACCAGTTTTGTTCTATTGGAACCTTAATTTTCATTTAAGTGTTTGTCCTCTTATTTAATGATAATAATAATAAACGAAAATAATGTTAATTTTTTGTTGCTCCGTTTCTCTTTAAAAACAAAAAATAAAACAAAATTGCAAAAGAAAAAAAGTAACAAAAGAAAAAAAAAAAAAGAACAGATTAGTTGGTTTCTGATTTTAGTTTTTTAAGCGAAAATACTTAAAAATAAAAATAAAAAAAAGTAACAAATCACATTATCATAAGTTTAGTCTCCAAAATAACGTGCTTATAAAAAAATTTGTAAAGCCAATCTACGGTGCTAGTCCGTGTACACCATATTATGTTATTTTTTTGGATGAATCATATGCTACTTTTTGGAGTTTGCTATTGGTATTTGGTTAATAAGAAAAATCGTCCTGCTTGATATCAATTAAGTTATATGTTGTTGTTATGAGTTCAATACTAATACTTGGTCAAAATAAAAGATCGGTCTTCTATTAGGGAGAAATGCTGTCACTCCTTAAAATTAATCGGACGAAATTCGGATACGTGAGTAAAAAAAAAAAAAAAGATCGGTCTCCTTAAGAATGAAGTTGCAACCTATTTTGTAGGAGTCGAATTTTCTCAGTTGGAAAGAAAATATGGAATTCCTAGTAAAGACATTATTTAATTTACTTTTTAATTTGATACTTATTTTGGAAAATGTAATTATGAGTTTATTTAATAGATGTTCTAGGATTTCATTAGTAATGTATTTTAGAATAGTAGATTGATAGAGAATGTGTAGTTAAAAATTAAGAAATTTTTTTGAATTTACGTGTAATATTATATTATGGGAGAATGTATGATCGAAAATGAGTTTTAAAAAAATGAATTTTTAGAAAAATGGGGCGAAAACCCTGAATATTTTCTTCCTCTAAATTCTTCATCTTCTTTTCCTTCTTCTCTTTGTTCTCTTCCTTTTCTCAATCTCTTCATCAAGCACGCAATTTCTAATGAAATTTCTTGCCAATACCCTTTGAAATTCAGAAATTGATTAAGATCCGTTGTCTGCCTGACTGTAAATGCACCAAGAAATTAAATTGTAATGGAGTTTCATTGCAGATTGGAGCACTAAATTATATTAAGTTCTATTGTGCATCATCATATAATAATAATAGGTTTGAATAATACAAAGACAACCATATCAAGAAAAAGATTTTGCTTGTTCCATCAAACTTATTTTGTTTCCTAATCTTTTTAATAATTCCTACTTTCACTTATTTTCTCCACCATAAATTATCAAAACACAAAGTTATATTATCTTTTCAACTTATCTTTAAATCTTTGTAGCCAAAAGTAGAAATCTATAACGCATCAGGGAAATAAATGCCTATCTTTATGACTTGAATAAATGATCAACTCTTCACTTGAAAATCAGTAACTTGACCCACCTTTCAATAAAAAAAATTAAAATCTTAACTTTGTTCTCACTAAATTTGAGGGTCGACTACACAAATCAGTTTTCATTCCGTTTGTTTCATGGACGCCCCGAGGGAGCACAAGTATATTACAAAAGGAAGAAAACATGCCTCATAGAAAAGCATTAGTTCTATAGCAAGAAAGAAGAAAGTTACTGCAAATTATATGAAGAATCTCGATGTAAGAAAAAGAAAACTACCATCAAATTTTATTAAAGAATCTCAACTCAAAATGATGAACATTTAGGCACCTTACAGGATTTTCGAGTGACAGAGATGACAATTTAGTTCTTATATAAAGAATCTTAAAGCAAATAAAGGTAATCTTTCTGTAACTTAGAGAATCATACAGCGAAAAGGACAAGACTTTGACAATTGGGGGAAAACAAGTGATTTGCGTGTAGATACATTATCAATTAACATATAACATAAAATACATATATAAATGTAATTCAACAATTAACATAATAGAAATATGAGTGAGAAAGCAATTATTAGAGAGTCACATCAATAGTCACGTCAATGACATTATTTTAAAGTCGTGTTGCATTTTCTTTGTACGGGAACTTTCCGACACTACACTACTCTAAAATAAATCCATATAGCTCACAGCCGGCTCTCCATCTATTGGCACGGCCATATGGAGATAAAAATACAAGCTTTTATAATTTGCCGAAAGTACAAGAACATAGTATAAAATGTATATGGAGAATAATCTTTTTTCTTGTATTTTCACGTCGTAGTTAACAATGAAAACTTCCATACCTTTTATAGAGTAAAAAACAACCCCACAATAATGAGAATTAATCCAATTAAATTCTAAGTTACACTTAAAATTATTAGTTTTAATTTTGTATTAAAATTGATTTTTATTTTGAAGGTTAAAATTCCTTTATGTTACAACAGAAAATCCCGACAAATCGAACATTCGGTGCAATTGGCAGAAACTGAATCTAGCTAAATTTGTATGTGCAATTTGTAAAGTTTATCCTGTTACAATAAAATATGTATATACTGGATTAGATAATATGCTGCGAAGAAAAAAAATTGGATGAAAAAGTTGATAATGTTTTAAGTTGATAGTATCATGTGTCATTATATAATCCATTATGTAAATTTTAATGTACATGTAGTAAACGGTAGTGCTGGTCCATGTTTGGAAATGTTCTGTAATTGAAGAAGGATGCACAATCCTAAAAACTATAGCTGCATTCGAGATACAAACATTAAAAATCCTAAGCACCTGCACTGTGATTCTATGTTTCTTCTCTACATTGAAGTCCTTACCATAGTTAATGGGAAGCCCTAGTTTTCTTCTGCAAAATTTTGACTGTTTTTTCTTTTCCAAGGTGAAATCTGCAGGATTTGGAACTTTTCTACGTCCTCTTTTTAAGGCATACTATAGCAAATTTATATATGGCTTCAATTTGGTTTAAATTAAGTTTGTGAGGAGGGTGATGTGTTGCATATGAGAAAGGTAACGCAATTAAACCTGTGGTCCTCATAACATTCTGTAACTCAATATTATTCAGAAATATTGTATATTGCAGCCCTTTTCCTAATTAAAACATGAATAATAAACAAAATATACAGAAAACTTACTCTTAATCTTTTGCTTATACTGATAACAGAAAATGGAAATATACATAGAAAAGGTTGCTAAAAACTTCTTTAGTAGAAACGAGGGGAAAACTAGTGTCTGAGTGAAAATACGATAGTTGGGCGCTTTCGAGAAATTGTTGAAAACTTGTTACTTCCTACAAATAATGGCTATTATATGAACCCTTTCTTGAATTATACATTTATTTATTTCCTTATTGAATGCAGAGATCTGAATGCAAAATAGTATATTATCAAAGAATTCTTATCTCTGTGATTTTTTAAAACAGATTCATTTGAATCTACAAAATAACATTGACAAGAGTGCATCTGCGCACAGCCAAAATACAAGAGTCAAAACTGAATGTCTCTTGGGTTTCACCATGTGAAATACAGTAATTTTGAAAAGGTTGTCTGTAGATCTGTAAACAGTTACACAATCATGCAAGTACAAAGGTATCCGCATGAATTTAACAAATAAATGAAATTAAAATGGAGATTCAATAGCAAAAAACTAATCATGCATGTAAAAGGATAAATCAACATCAGTTTAACATATAAATGAAATCAAAATGAAGATTCACCAGCAGAAAACAATATTATCTGAAAACACCATGTCGTACTGAATCTTATCCTGAAACTGAACTCCCATATGACCCTCTCCATATCTTCCCACAGCTTAATTGAACTGCAGATGGGTTTTATCCATACAATTATATGCAGTTCAAGAAAGCTGTGGAAAAGTATGACAAGGGCCTCAGCCTCTACATATTCTGCAACCCTAAATAGGGTTTCTTCAAAAGTGAAGAGAGAAGATGAACTTTCTCTCTCTATATCTATCTATATTTGCAGGTGGGTATGGGGCGTAGGGGAATGGGGGTGTAGTAGGTTTAGAGGAGAGGAAACGGTAGTATTTATAGGAGAATGGAAGTCATTTCCACCAATCCCGAGAAGAATATAGGGCAAATTAAAAGTTGTGAACATTCATTAATATCATATTAATTTATCATGATTATATATAACGGTCAGGATGAAGCCTATCAAATCCAACGGTTGAGAGTAGACATAGCAAGGTCCCTACACAGACCTGTCCGCTTGAGGAGGGTACGGCTCACGCTCGATTTTCATTAACTAGATTTAGTTCCAATTGAATGGAAGAATATACATACTTGTTAACTAGGTTTAATTCCAATTGAATGGAAGAATATACATACACGTATATCAACTCCTGCTCGAAGCCACCGTCAATAACCCTGTTTGAGTACCAGAGCTCATCTAATATTTACTAATTCAAATGACGTGTTGTTTCGCACGATTTTGCGTCGCTAACAATTAAAAAATGGATCAAACGATTGTGTAAGGAACAGACCTCTTGAGACAAAGTCCCAAAAAGTGATGTTTTTATTGGCGAAGATTTAC
>CAIGRS010177542.1:0-11091 GCA_903798395.1 Fraxinus floribunda | reverse complement strand
TAAATGATTTTATGATATAGTAAAAAATTCATTTTTTTATAATATAGAAAAAAACTATTTTTAAAATAAAAATATATTTAATGTCTTAAAAATAATTAAAATAATATTAAAAATACAAAACGCCTCAACTCCACACACATCTTGTCAAATACGTAGTTGAAATTTAAACTTGACACAACTGAGACATCGTGACATGGAACTATTAGAAGGGAAATAATGCAGACTCCATTATTTAGGAGGAAGAAGGAAACTTTTTCTCTTTGTGACAAAGAAAATCCTCCACGTCTATCTATTTTCGGAAACATTAAGGATGGTCTGATGGAGGAATTCAGAAATAAGACATACCCACGGGACACACACGAACTTTATGACCATCAAATTAATTTGTGCTATCGAGTAGATACAATACATCCAAGGTAGATTGTAATAGCATGTTTGGTAGGTAAGATTAGACAACTAAATCACACATTTTCTCACTAGAAAATGTCACAGGCAGACAATTAATAAATGGGTCATGACTCATCACCATAGAAATGGAAACACATAATAAATTAATGCGTAGTTGAAATATCCAAAGTTAACTTCTTCAATTGATTAATGAATTATTTGCTTGTTTCATTCAATACTAGTCAACGTTCAATGTCTTGTACATTATTATTGAAATGCTTTATAAATACTGTGAAAATAATATTTGAATACGTGAATATTAATTAATTTAGAATTAATACCAAATAATATATACACGACAATGAATGTAAAAGTATTTGTTTAATTTCTAATTAAGTAAAATTGAATGTTAATTAGTATAAATAAACGTAAATAATGAATTTATTCTTAAATGTGAAATTCTAATGAACTTATAATTAGAATTATTAACATTGAAATATAGGAATGAAGATAAATATTAATTAAATGAATGAATGTTAATATTAATTCATTGAGAATTAATAATAATGAACTCATACATTAATAAAAAGTACATATGTAAAATAAATATGTCAAATAAATACAGCAAGACTAAAATAGTCCAAAAATATGATTCTCACTTGATGTGATATTTAATTTCAAATTAAGTAAAATTGGATGCTAATTAACATGCATGAAGCGAATAATAAAATGCATTATCAAGTGAAATTCTCATTAACTTATAATTAGAATTAATAACACAAAAATATATAAATGGAGATGATTATTAATTAAATGGATGTGAATATTAATTAGTAATTGAGAATTAATAATAGAAAATTCATACATTAATGAAATCACATAGGTGAAATGAATATGTCCAACATACATGTACATTGATTGTAACTAAATGGTTAAATAAATTAAATACATATTGAAAAATGAAAAATAAGATATTATTGAAATAATTGAATTATAACGAGGCTAGAATCGTCCAAAAAATGATTAACTATTGATTTGATATTTAATATATTATAAATTAGATCCAATCAAGTGGATACATCAGGTAGGGTGATCTATTGCCATAATGGTCCATTTGGGGTTCAAAACTTCTTCACCAGCTCAATCTTGCCGAGCATCAATTCAGGAGGATCTCCAATCAAGTCCAGCACATCACTATTTTGCTTGAAATCAGTTTCAGAGCCACCTTTCAATCTATGACCACAAATAGGAAAGAAGTCCTCGAAAAGAAATGAAAACTCAAGAATCGCGTCCACCATAACGTCGCTGCCTCTGCTGAAAGGAACGCAGAGCCTCTAAGAACTCATCATCTCCAAAATCAGGCCAGTGTGAATGTGCAAAATACAGTTCAGTGAAGGCCAATTGCCACAATAAAAAATTACTGATTCTAAGCTCTCCACTGGTCCTTATAAGCAGATCAGGGCATGGAAAATCAGTACAATTTGTTTCAAGTTCGCGTTCAATTAAGAACTCATTGATATCTTCCGGTTTAACTACACCATCTTTTACTTTGATAGCAATACTTTGGCAAGCTTGCACAATATCATTCTGACCACTATAATTAACTGCCACAATAAGATGAAGTCGAGAGTTGTTCTTCGTTACCTCCATTGCATCAGTTATCAACATCTGCACGGGCTTTGGGAGCTTAGTAGAGTCCCCAATCACAGAAATCCGAATGCCTGCTCTGTGAAAAGCCAATATATAAATAAGCAGTTTGCTAATTCCTGTAGACAAGAATAATATTCAAGAAAGGAAAAGCAAAAAAGGAAATGAAAACAAATTATACAGCAGGACACAAGTTTGAATATGAGAACTCCTAACTTCAAAACTAGTGTAGAAGATCGTAAGATAGTACTAGAAAATGTCAATGTCGGACAAAATCAGCATATTGTAAATCCGCTCTTAAAAACATTCATTTGATATTTCACACGACTCTGCACCAATCGGTGTAGCAACTTGTTTATTTTATCGATAAGCTGCAATGGCGGGATTCTCTCTTCGGAGAAATTGAGCGGTAGCAGGTTGGTTTTTTTTTATTTTTTTCTGTGTTAGATAGATAGATTTTTCATGTGCCATTCATCCACAATGTTAGTTCAATGCAGGCGAAAAGAACATCAAGCTCAAAAATAACTATTTGCTTATTAAAAATATTTCACTAATTGCAAAGAAATTAAACAGGATATTAATTCAACCAACCAAAATGGACATGTAATGTGTTAATTGGAATGGTGAAGCTTACTTGTTAAAATTTTCAAGTTCATCTCTTAATCTTTCAAACAATCCCATCAGGAAATCAGTTTCCACCTTCAAATTCCAAAACCCAACATAATTACGATCATCAAATTGAATTGAACAAAAAGAGAAATTATGTTAAGAATTTAACTAACTTTGGGTCGGAACCAGTTATTAGACGAGAAGGCGAACACAGTAAGAACTTTAATCCCCCACTTGCAACAAAGCTCCACGAGCCTTCTCAGGGTCCTAACTCCCGCTTCATAACCAGACCCAATTGGCAGACCTCTCATTCGCGCCCACCTTCTGTTCCCGTCCATAATCACCGCCACATGGGTCGGCATCAACTCTCTCAGTAGACCCTCCGGAAGAGAATCCGAAAATTCCTCTGGTGCACCATTTTGTACGAAGCCATTTTCGTGGGACTGAGAAATACTAATGGCGTTTTTAGACAAAGAAGCAACGGTAATTGACCGGAATCTGAGGGTTGGGTATAGGAAGTGCGAGAGGAATTTGGGTTTGAAGAGTGGGGGGGCGAGCGATAGATGGAGCTGAAGAGAAGACATTTCCATGAGTACTGGGTACTGAATCTGAGGCTAGGGTTTCTATAATGGGAGGGGTATACTCCCAAGTTCCATCTAAGTTTTTCCAAGCACTGCCCAATGTTAATTGTTAAAGAAAGAAAGAAAGAAAGAAAAAATTAAGAGTCTGTTTGGTATAAATTAAAATTTGATTAAAATTAAAAAATTAGTCGTTATTATTGACTTTATTAAACGGATGGGACCCAATAGCGGCTATATTTTCAATTTTAAATGAATTTTAATCATTACCAAACAGGCTCTAAGAATCATATTTTTTGATGCCATGACGTATTATTAATTGATGAATAAGTTTATTAATACAATAATGTTAAACATACATTATTTGATTTACAATGTTTTCCACATCATCCACGTTTTCAAAAAGTTGTGACGAAAAAAGTGTTTTTATTTAAAAAAATTGTCTAACGACGTACTGCCACCCAAGTGACACAATGTAAACAATGATGTAAAATATGATGTACATGTAACATAATTGTTATTAATATGCCATGTAGATAAGTTGAACAACGTTATTCCATGCTTAGGTAATTCTTATTTTCTTATGATTCTAAATTGAAAATCCCTCATCGATATATCTAGATATATTAGTTTTATATCGACGACGATGGATAACGTGGACGCTATTCAAAAAAAGAGAAATATAGTGCATGATGTTAAGATGAAAAATAATAGATACGAAAAAATAAAATAATGTAAAGGTATAAGCTATCCCGTTTGTGTCGAACAACTATCTAGCTGATAATGAGCTTTGACAATCCCCTCCAAGGTGGGGAAAGATATGAGGTTTTTTCGTTATCATGTTTGCTTCAAATTATATTTAGCCCCAATTCGATTGTGTTAAAAAATAAACTTTGATAAAATATATGATAGAAAAGTTGATGAAACTTGTTAACCCCATAAAATATCAATTAGCCATAAACTTTGTTTTGCGAATGGGATCATGTAGGAGTGAGAATGACTATTCTTGCTCTGTGGCTCATATATATCGAATGAATCTCAAAATTGGACATATTATCAAAAGATCTTTTAGATGCACATATCCCTCTAAGATATGATTGGGACGAGAACATGGTGTGATTGAAAAATATAAATTTAAGGAAAAATGAGTTTAAAAATCAGAATCATATAAAAACTTGTACTCCAACCAAATTTTGCGTATCCGACTCTATTTAACCCTTTTTTGGTAGGTACTAAAATCTAATTTTAATCGCATATTTCATTAAATTCACAAATTTTGAATCACACAATTTATAAATTTTTATAGAAATATACTAAAAATCTGAATTTAATATTTAATTAATTTAACTCGATTAATTGAGACACTAAAAAATACCGAGGAACCGGAGACAATTTCACCCCGCCTAACCGTCGCTAGTTTCTTGACGTAACTACCTGTCGGACACCGAAAACCTCCCACAAGACTGATGGATAAAATTCCGTTACGTAATCTCCCATGGATTTCACAGGTAAAATACACCATTAATTTCACAATTTCTAATTAATTACGTTGAACATTTCTTTCCTCCTCCAAAACCCTCAAATTCTCGTATTTTGATCCCTTTTTACTCAAGGATGGAAAAACTAGATCAATTAGGTCAGATTCCCTCATCATTGGATTCTAGGAACGAGGAGTATTCCGGTAATGCATCGGCATCGGATACACTGGTGTACGAGGAGAATGAAGAGTCTCCTCCGGAGCCGTTTCCGGAAAGGAATCGGGAATATTCCGGAGGTTTTCCAGGAGAGCATGGTTTCCCAAGAGCGGATTATATTAGGACGGAGAGCGGAAGACCGGAGTTTGTCAGAGACGATAACTGCTCTTGCTTCGCTATTCTTACCTTCTTGATTACCGGTATTTTTTTATCACGTTTTTTTACGCGCATTAATTATATTGTTTGGCTTGTAACTATAATTGTATACCCATGGATGAATGTTTCATGAATTCACTCTTAAAGGTTCTGAAGTGCGGTTTATTTGTTTCTCAATTTTCACCCATTTCCTTTCAAGTCCTTTGAATCCACTGGTGGAAAGCATGTTTGGCTAAGGTTAATAAGTTTACTTACAAGTAAATAAGTAAGCCTTGAAATAAATATTTCTTTTATTGGTAATAGGCTAAAAGCTGGAAGTAAGGCTTAGTTTGTTGTTGTTGGTAAAACGATAAAAGCTAGAAATAAGTTAACCTTGAGGGGTTGCTCAATTAGTCAAGTCTTGGGTTTGCTCTCCAATGGTCACCAGTTTAGTTCCCTTAGGGCACTGAGGTGAGTATCCGGCCGTAAACTTCAGGCCGTGAGATTAGTTGAGGTGCATGCAAGTTGTCCCGGACATTCACGGTTATCAAAAAAAAATAAATAAATAAAAGCTAGAAATAAGTTAATTATTACTACTGCAAGGTAAGAGTTAACTGAAAAGAAAGAAATTATTTTATTTTCTTTACTTAAAAGATAGAAAAAATATGTTTTCCAACCATCTTTGGAAATAAAAATTTTTAGACTTACCCAAACATGCTCTCAGTTTTTAATATATATGGCTGACTATAACTCTATGTTCATTTCAGTATCTATGACTCTGGTTTGGGTGGTTTATGGATCCACGACTATGCAACTTGGACCAAATTCATCGATATTGATAAAACCTAATCCCATATTTGTGGAATATGTAAAGGTATAAGTGTTACTTTTCGCATTTTTAGTTTGTTTATGGTATTCTAGATGTTTTATGCATCTGTTTAATATTAGCCTGTACCAGGTGGAGGAATTAGATTCAGGTGATGGGCCAATGTTATATGGATTTTCCAGAAGTCCACTTCTTGATGTTGTGACTACCTGGTCTGAGATTCACAAAACCACTCTCTGTGCCAGTACCCATAAGGTGCATAATTGGTATATTTCATACAATTTCAAACGTTTTATTTCATTATTGGATAAATATATGTAAGTCATGATTTTAACTTCCTAATTGTAGAGTAATTCCATATTTCTTATCCCCTCATGTTGCAGGATTGGATACATTTCTTAAATGCAGGATCTCAAATAAACATTTCTTATAACGTGAATCCTCCAAGCTCATCTTCTCTTGTCCTTGTTATTGCCCAAGGTATTGCTGAACTCTCCAACTGAAGTTCCCTTTAGATTTACTGCACTTGGAAAAACGAGGAAGAATTGCAAGGGACTGTTGGAAATGGAATGGTGGTACCATAAATTATATTTCAAAGGGTGCATATACAGTGCTGATGGTCAAAAATAGAAATATATGTACATTTGTGCAATAATAACAGCATAGGGTTTTTATAGTGTGCAGTAATTTGGTACGGCAAACAAATGTTATGGCCTTGTTAATAATTTGGCCCAGATACATTTCCACTGCTCTGATTATCTTGCAGAGATTTGAAGAAAAATCTATTCCCAAATTATACATGAAACTTTATGGTTAAAATAACAGAAATGAACAATTGTTATTCTCAAACAGCCAAACATTGTTTGTTCCTTTCTTCCATAAAACCTGGGTGACTTGTAAACTGTTGCCTAAGCTTCAATAATTGAATAAGCATTTTCCTATGAACTGAGTTGCAGGGAATGAAGGTCTTGCTCAGTGGATTGAGGATCCATCATATCCAAATACCACCTTATCATGGAACATCATTCACGGTGAGATAAAACAATGAGAGATGTTATCATATCTTTGCTGCTTAATTTTTGTATTTTATCCCAACCAACTCCTTATCTGCAGGCAATGGCACAATCCAGCATCATGTGTCTAAGTCTTCTACATACTACATAGCAGTTGGTAACTTGAATTCTGAAGCAGTAGAGGCAAGTGAACTAAATGCATTTTGCTCTTGTTTCTTGTTTCTGCAGAATCTTTCAGGCATTCAACTGAGTTCCTTCTGGATTAAATCTACACCAGTCTATGTTTTATTGATCTGCTATAATTTATTCCTTCCTTATGGTTTTCTGATGATTCATTATAACAATTATATATTGTTTTCTTAGTATTTGTTATGTCAAACAGGTGCATTTGAACTTCAGAATAAAGGCTTTCCTTTACAATACCACAGGGTCATATTACAAGTGTACTCCTGCTCATAGTCAATGTGTTTTCAATCTGCATTTCCCCAGTGAAAATTCTGCTCTTCTTACTGCCCCCAGTAGAAAGTCTGTGAGTTTGATCTGTTCTTTAAAATTTTTGAAAAAATGAAATTTATCAATGCTTTTGCCATGCCCTGAAGACAGGAAAACAATCAATCCTATACCCAATAACTGGTGGAATTTGCATTCCTCATAAATTAAAATGCTTTTGGCAGGAACCTTAATTTATTGACTTTTTGGGGCTTCCTGGGTAGGGGACAAGACAACATCTTAGAACTTCTAGCTATTAGAACTACTAACCAGGGTGGAGATCCATTCAAGGCGATTCTGTATCCCTATCTGTCTCAAGACCTGGAAGGGAAACTTTCCAGTTGTTTTCATGTATCAAAACCAATGTCCTTGTCTTTCTATGAGTATGAATTCGATTTAGAAATCTGAAATTGAACTAGCACTAACAACTGGAAGAGCAAACTGCTTTTAGCTCATATTGAAGCTCAGAGGGTTACAACCAATTAGGATAGACGACGAATTTGATGATTTGGTAATAGAATCGGGTGTGGACATAGCAAACCTCCGACTATAAATAAGAGAGATGCCGTTATACCAGTATGGAGGGAAGGGAAAGAAATTGATCTAAGTCCTAAAAGTAGGATAGTTCGGCTACACTGCTCTCGCGCTTCCCTCATACGGTGATAGAGGGGGATCACAAGCTTGCTACACTATGAGAAGAGAGCCCTGGGAGTTCTTCTCTTTACTGCATCTTTTCTCAAGAATTTCTTTGATTTTAATACCAGTACTCAGAAAGATATAAACTACAGCAGTTAAACGCATCGGATATATAGGTTGCAGCTGCTGCTACGGAATCAGCAATATTACCCACTGCTACTTTTATCAAAAATGTTGTCTATTTACAAATCTCAAGAAGATATTCAATGAAATCTTTGTGATAAACAGATTAGTTATATCTTGGTTGGGAGTTTTTTTTCCACAGCTTTGATCGGTTTTGAGCGGCACTGTTTATGACGGTTTGGGAAATTCAGTGCTTGCTAATTTTTTAGGCACCAGTTTTGGATGGTTTAAATGTGCAGTGTAATTTTGACTATTTCTCTCTATCCACCAAATTGGTGAATTTTGGTCGTTTCTACATTCTCTTCTAATTTTACGCTACATAAAACAATTATTTTGAACTAGTATATTTTGTTCATAACTAACTTGTAAATAAAAATACATTAACTAAAAATTATTTAAAAGCAAAAAAAATCACTTTGTGACTGGAATTTCTTTTGTGATTATTTTTGTTTTTTGACGTGTCATATTGTTAGCATTATAATTTGGACTTGTCTTTTTCTTTAGGGCATGGCCAATGGTGGCTGGCTTGTTAAACTGTCTTATGGACCTAGATGGATCATATACATTGGTGGCTTAGGTAAATTTCACCATTCAGTTTCATTGGAAAGCAAATGCAATTTTATCAGATATCTCGGATTTTTCTTGATTAATTTCTTATTCAGGTGGCATGACTGTCCTCGTGTTACTCATGAATTGCTATTTGAACCATTTGCAACGTGGCCGCCAATATCAGGGCAGGGACAGATTTGGAGCTATGCAATCTGGGAGAAATCCTCTCCTTTTACAAAAAGACAGTGATATGTCAAGCTGGGGTTCCTCTTATGACTCTGTCTCACAGGACGATGAGTTTTGCGAAGAAGGATGGGTGGGGGGTTTAGGGGAGGGGAAGCCAGTTAAAGACGGTGAATCCTGCAACAATATGATGCGCCTTTGTGCAATTTGCTATGATGCTCCAAGGGACAGTTTCTTCCTTCCATGTGGTCATTGCGTGGCGTGTTTTGCATGTGCGACAAGGTAACTCCTCTTCGTCCCTGTATTTAGCTTTCTGCTCTGAAGTCTTAAAGTTATTTTTCTGTTGAGAGCTCATTGGTTCTCGGAAATCAAATTTGAAGTCATATCCTTCACCAACCTTTTTTGAGAAGCCCGTCCCAATATATTTTAGTAGTGATCAATCTACCAAAACTTTGTAATTGATTGTGTAGATTCATATGAACACCACAACCTGATAACTTTCCAAGTGTGCTGAATCATTTTATATAACAAAGGCTAAAAAGTTTGTTGGTCTTTGGGATTAGAAAGAAACATATTAGGATCATATTTAGGGCTCATTTGGCATAGCTTTTGAGAAGCCAAAAAGAGTTTTTGAAATCCAAAAATTGCTTTTGGACCCATTCGATTAATTTTACAAAAATGTTTCTTCTAGTTGGAGGAGTTTTTAAAGGAAGTTGGTCAAATGTGGTTTCCTCTAAAAACTCTTCTAGAAGAGGAAACTCATTTAGAATTAGCATCCAAACATCAAAAATAGTTTCTTCCTTCTACAAAAAACAGAAGTCTTGCCAAACGAGCCCTTAGTTTCTATGAATTTCTCCCACGTTAACACTGTAGAAGCTAATGCTAATTAAAGATGACTTGTGTAATTTGATTCGAAATTTGTAGGATAGCAGAGACTGTGCGTACTTGCCCTATATGTCGTAGACACTTCAAGAAGGTGAGGAAGATATTTACGATTTGAGCAGCACATGATGTTCTATGAAGTGAATGCTACTTTGTAGTATATTTCAATGTAAGTTACTTGTATATACAGCGTTACTTTCATCCAGTAAAACACTTAATAAGAAATGATTTGTAGAATACTAGTATTAGAAATGGTCAAGCATTTTTGGATGTTACAGAAAAAATCCTGCAAATGTATCAAAGTTGACCTATTTGTATTATTCTCTTTGTTGCCCTTTTCATATTTGGATCCAAGGTTAAATTATTAATGATCAGGATGTGTAAATGTACATGCCAAGTCGGTTTTATTTCAGGTGGCTTTGAGTCATGTTCATGAATGTTGGTGGATCCCATGAAATGTTCGTGTTAAAAATGAAGTTTGACAAGTTTTTAAAATATTAAACATGTATGCAACAATCAATTTATTTTCAAATTATCTACATTGTGGATGGGAACAAATCTTTTCAAACTTGATGTCCGTTTGATTTTCATTTTTTTTTAAAATACATTTTTCTATCTCTTCTTTTCAACGACACATTTTTCAATAAAATAATATTATGTACAACCAAAAAACTTTTCCTTCATTTTTAATTACATATTCTCTATCAATCTATTATTCTAAAATATATTTTACCTAAAAAAGAAATGGGGTTCAAATAGACCCATAATAATCTTTTTCAACTAACTTATTATTACGTATAGTAAAAGACTCGTATCCATGTTAATTTTGATAATATAAAGAACTAATCCCAACAAAAAATAGGACTATTATAAGTTGTGATTGTTGAATATGGTTAGCCGTGTTAATAAACCGTTGGTTTAAGATATATTTTGCAATAATTTGTTGGTTAAGTAGAGACTATTTACAAAATTTAAAAGAATATAAAAAGTTTCAAAGAAATTTAATGAAAATTAATATTAGTGGATGAAAATTAATTTGTTGGTTAAGTAGATATATTTTTTATTTTATTTAATATGTGTCTATTTAAATAAATTTACACAAGATTAAAAAAATAAAATATAATTATTTTTTTTAAAAGTGTATATATATATATATACACACTAGGTGTAAGCAACGTGCAATGCACGTTTGCTTAGTTTATATTTAAAAGTTTTGTTTAAGAATTAATTTTTTTTGATAAAGATGTAATTTTTTTGGTTAATTAAATAATTAATGATGT
>CAIGRS010177528.1:0-11345 GCA_903798395.1 Fraxinus floribunda | reverse complement strand
CGAGTCAAATTTTTTTGTGGGGGGGCCAAAACTGAAAAATACATTACAAATTAACTAGGAATAATGGACCGACGGACAATGTTGGAGGGGCGGTCGCCCCCCTGCCCCTAGCTCCGTCTATGTGTCTATTATCTCCCAATGAAAAAAATTTCAACTCCGTCCTGTAAATCTCCTAACAATTTTCCCATATACATTAAGCACTGCTCAAATGGTGAGTTAAGGCCCGACCCACTAATTGGCATGGGGCGATGGCAACACATCGATCGACGATAGCCACTGTTGGCACCACCTCCGACAATGCAGCCACCCCCACAACCGCAAAGATAATACTTCTTCACGTGACCTACCTTCATGATACTAATTCAATCTATATCTCCATTCTATCTAAATGAACTATGCTCAACCTGGTTATGGTCAACGTGAACCTGGAAACCCCAACAGCCACACCTCTCAACAGAACAAGAAAGTAGCACGAACCCTGGAGCGGGATCAACGTGGAAATCACGGAATCAATTGAAAACGTCGGGAAAACCCAAATTCAGGTTGTAGACGGTAGAATCTCGACCCACAAATTATTGAACCAAGCAAGTAAACAAAAACGAAGTTTAAATGATTTCTTGATTACAAAACCAACGAACATCGATTTGCAAACGCCACAAATGATGCATAATCCTTTGATAAGTTCTAAATGTTGAACGCCACAAATATTACAATATTTGATAAGTTCGGTAGATGTTCAATCAAGAACAAGGAGAAAAAAATTCTCAATTCATTATGTCAAAAATCTTAAGGTTCGTTTGATTGTAATGTGCAAAATGGATGGAAAGAAAATGTTTTACAGGGAAAAGATTTTCCTAAAAATTGTTTTATTGTGAATTTTAATTAATCGTATTTGATTGGTATAATTTTTCATGAAAAATTTTGAAAATTTGGTATCCGTTTGGCTTCATTTTTTATGAAAATTATCCATTAAAGTGATAATATTTTATACCATTGGTTCTAGAATTTGTTCCAATTGTCAAACCAAAAAAAAAAATGAAAAAAAATAATCATACCGAATACCATTCATTTGACTTTGTTTTGCATGAAAATTGTCAATAAAAGTAAATTTTTTTTAACATTGTATCTAGAATTATTTCCAGTTGCCAAAAAAAAAAAAAAAAANTAATCATACTGAATACCATTCATTTGACTTTGTTTTGCATGAAAATTGTCAATAAAAGTAAATTTTTTTTAACATTGTATCTAGAATTATTTCCAGTTGCCAAAAAAAAAAAAAAAAAACTAGAAAATATTTACCCACCAAAACATCAAGAATTTATTTTCCTCAAAAATGTGAAAAATTTGAAAAGTTGGAAAACATTTTCCCGGGAAAAATTTGCCTTTCAAACACTACAAAAGTTGGATGAAAAATTCTGAATATCAAATAGAGCCTTAGTTCCTTTGCAATGAAGGAAAATAAACCTATTTATACTAAAACCTAATTTCATGTAGTTAAAACAGAAAATAACTCTAAATATTACAAAAGACATCAAAAAATTGTATTTTAGTCAAACTAGAAAACTCCAAAAAATTGAAAATTTTTGGCCTACAGATCAAATACTTTGTCCTTGAATTTTGAACGATTCATACTTGATTAGAGAAAACGCAGATTTACGTTTAAGAAAATTCCTTCATTAATATTTTGCTCATAATTTTCATCCATTTGATTTCGAATGGTCATTTTATTAATATTTTGCTCATCACAAGAAAATGTATATTTACGTTTAAATAATTTATAGTGTATATGGTATAAACAATCAATTAAGACAATCAATTCAAGTAATCAAAATGAAAAACATATAACCAATATTCAATACTAATAATCAATCTAATAAGCACAATTCGTTAAATGCGAGTCAAATTGAACATAATCATTTCAGATACATTCTATATACACAATTTGATATGAGAAAAATGCAAATTTAGGTTCTAATTAGTTGAAATTTTGATTGAAAAATGAAGATTTGTAGTAGATATGATAGTTTGTAAAAATTAGAAGTGTTAATATTCTAGTAAAAGACGTGAGAGAGAGAGAGTAAGAGAAAAGAGAAAAAAACTCAAATTCATTGTGATTTTGCCTCTATTTGATGGGGATTAAAATCTAATTTTTAGTAGATTTTAATAAAAGTTGAAAAATTGTGAAATTCATAAAATATATTATTCATATTATTTATTAACTTTGATTTAGATTTAAATTTAGATTTCAATCCATAAAGATTCACTACGTATCACTATTAATATTCATAAGCACATGCAGCTTCATAGTTAAGTGAGTGCCTGGCAAAGAGCTCTCTTCGCGTATAACAAGAGGTGGTGCAGTCACATTCTCTGTCCAATTGCTATTTTTGTTTATGTATTCCTGATTTATCCACTAGGCTAGTCCGGTTGGTTCTTTGCACCTTTCTTAGGCGCATTTCCTAACGTGACACATTCACAGGTTTTGTTCCAGGATCTCCGCTGGGGCTTGCTTGCCTTGGGTTAATCCTTTTCAACAAAGAATGTTCAGTAGTATTTCATGGCATTCTTTCCAGTTGTACAACCTATCAAAAGAAAAAAAAATCCCAAAAGTTTGGGGGTCACGTGACCCCCTTGTGTCCACCCCTACTCTCTCTCCCTCACTTAGTTCCCCTACCCCTTCAATGTCGTCACTGCCCAACCGTGGCTCCTCTCGTGGTCCTCCTTCCACCTGTTAGTTCTACAAATATTAGGGTCATCAAGCCATCGGTGCTATACACTATTATAGTACATCAAGTCTCCCCGATCTCTTTATTCACCAGCAGTATGATGGTTCAGACGACAACATTCTTGATGATGGTACTAGGTTACCAATATCAAAAACTAGTTCTGTTGACCCAAAAAATGGTCCAACAGAAAAGAAGGACTCCAAGTGTTTCTTGATTTGCAATATGATTATTTGTTATGATCAAAAGGGGGTCAGTTTTGAGGAGTGAGCTTTTAAATAAAGAGAGTACCCAAGTTTTCTTTGAGTGTATAAACTTGCATTACCTTCAAATGGTGTCAAGTGTGTGTTTTTATAGTAGAATACAATGATTAAAGGCCGTTAGATAGTAAAATACGTGGCCTCATCTGCCTAGCTAATACATCAAATCCTAACTGTCAATCAATCACGCCATAAATGCCAAGATCTTCATATATTGCTTTTTGACTTGTGATGGGACAACGTAGGTTTGTAGAGTCGGCACCAATAATACGTCATCCTATCAATCTTTCCGGTGAAATCACATGGGTTTGGATGGGTTAACTTCTACTGTAGGGGGTTCGGAATGGGTCTCTGTAAATGGGGTCGGATGCATAGGCTCCTTCTGGACGTGATGATATAGGGTCGGTCAGACCTCGCACTACGTATGTGTACATTCTCCTACCACATGTCATGTTTAATCTGTGTTTGTTTGTACGAGTAACAAGTTCTACTTTCTCTCATCGTTCTAATCCTTCTCATGTTCTATATGTACCTGTTATGCAATAGACATTATCTCCCTCTCTAAATTTTGCAAACACATTACTCATCCCTTGTATTTTCATATCTATTTTGTTGTGAGGGGAGGTTATAAAAAGTTACTTTTTCTACACTATCTAAACTTGATTTTCTTTAAAATAATTACTTAGACAAATATAAATTTAAAACTAAACCTCACTCAATCTTTTACGATGAGCCAACTATGTAGTTGGTTTTGTTCTTGAACATCATCAATGACAATAAATAGATTTTGGTAAATTTCTTTGGCGGTAATTACTAATTATAATTTCACTCTATTTCAATCTTATTTTTAGATAGCTAAACTTTAATTTGATTTCAATTAATGCATCTCTATCCAATTACACTAACAATAATCAATAATGAGACTATCAATAAACGATGATTATCACATGTAATCGTTAATTAATGACATGAAATAAGTACAGCTTATTGAATAAATGATCGACATCATTTATTGAGCCCGGTTCGATTGCCATTATTTTTGTAAAAATAGAGTTTTGAATAGTGATTTTTTTGGAGAACGTGTGATTAAAAAGTAAGAAAAATTCTGATTTTATGTACAAAATTTCTATTGTGTAAATGTGTGACTGATGATGAGTATGCGAATTAATGAGTTTTGTTTTAGAGGAAGACAAACAGAGATGGACTATTATATCATCGATTTCCGCAAGTTGAAGTGACAAAATTAGATATAATTACCCTATTGAAATTAAATTAAAGTGGAGTTGCCTAATTGAACAAAATTGAAGTATAATTATATGACTGAATTAGAGTGAAAGCATAATTACTATGACTGTAATTACGCAACAAGTTTTACAACTTCTTCAGTCATTAAAAATGATTTTTAATATTCCCCTAACAGCCCATGGGAGGGAAGATCGAATGTACTGAATTCATGATAAGAAGGCGAAGGGTGCTTAGTGCTTACTCAGTTAGAAGTGGATATAAGCTATTGATGGTGGATTCTTTCATACACTCTCACACTGCTATGGAGAGCTTCTGGAACAACCTATGGAGATATAAAATTCAGGCGAAGATTCGAAATTTACTCTGGAGGCCATCGCCGAATGTTCTTCCAACAGTTGATCAATTGAGGGCTAAAAGTGTCAACATTGATAGCCATTGTCCGGTTGGTCTAATGCACGAAGAATTTGTTCTCCATGTTCTTGTCTCTTGTGAATTTGCCCAAAAAGTTTGGGAGGCAGTGGGAGTAGTTAGTTCACATCTCTTGGTTGCTAATTTCAAAGAATGGCTCATAGCCATCTTCAAAAAAATCACACAAACAAATAATATTAAAACCCTTAATTTCTCGTGTGAATTTTTTTCTTTTTTTTCAAGAATGACTCACTTGATTTGAAGAATCTAAAACAAAAATGTCAACCTTGATGTACACTTTATTTGACATCGTTTTTGACAGAACAGTTTAAAAAAAAAAAAAAAGCTTTCTTTTCATTCAATATACTTTTTTGTCAACATATTTTTCTATCAACAAAGTAGTAAAACTTAATTTATTGGCAAAGTCCAAAACAAAATGATACTAAACCAAACCCCACGTTATATACAGAAATAAATTATTGTTTTGTCTCTTCTCCAACATTTCCTCATGAGATTCCATACACATCATCATTTGGTTTGACCACTAACTGTGAAACTTCACTCACTACAGAGACCATTTTCCTTTTCATTTTTCCTATTAAAAGTTACTTTTGGAAAAATAAGTTATTTTTTAGTCTTCTTAAGCTTAGCCCGTGTTTGACAACCTTTATTTCAGATCTCTTTCTTTTACATATTTATTTTCAACCACGCATTCATACAATAAAATATTCTGTCAGTAAAGTCCAAATTTTTTCATATTTTTTAACCCCAATACACTAAAAAAAAAATCACTATTGAAAACTCCATTTTACCTAAATAATGATTGTCAAACAAGGCTTAAGTCTGCTATGGATTTATTTTTGAATAATGCTAGAGGTACACAAGCATCTACATAAGGATGTCCATAATGGACACCCGACGCCCCCCTATTGGAGGGGGGCCGGTGGGGCAGGCACTCCCTCCATTGGGGAGGCGCCGGGTGTCCTTTATGGACACCCTTATGCAGAGGCTTGTGTACCTCTAGCACAACTCTTTATTTTTAGGCAAAACTTGTACGAGATTTTCAATCTTAGGCCATGATGCATTACTCACAATTTGTATAAATTTTGGGTGCTCGGAGTTTAGAGATCGAATACTCTTATGTATTCTCCGCTTACAATTATTAGTGAAATCTTCTTCTCGTGTCGATGAACATAAATCAGATATCCAACCACTTCACAATTATTAGTGAAAGCTTAGTCTGCTATGGATAACGCCATAGCTAACAACTTGAAAATATTTTTTTGACACGTCTGATCATTTTCGTACGTTTGGCCATCATATATTTTGGTAAGAAGTCAAAACATTATTTCCGTCAACACTTTGTGACTTTGTCCATTTTTTTCTTGTTCGCTTATTGCTAACATTATTATTGATCCAATTGAGTGTAATGTCATAAAAGACACTGCAACATGATTTGTACCCTTGAGCTTGGTCTGAATTTGACCTAAATATATTGCATCAATATCTAAACGCCTAGATTGCTTCTTTATTTATTCATATATTTTTCCGGATGAGACGAGACGGGAAGGGAAGGGAAGGAAAGGAAAGGTAACGAGCTTCTTCCATGCGTCATGGTCGACTACCTTAGGTGTCGAGCTTACTAGAGAATGGAAATCGACACAGAAGGGTTCGAATTCTATTCTTGGTTAGGAGCTTTTTGGTCGCTCTTAGCGGCATAGGGGAGGGAGGGTACGGGAGAAGATCAGACCTGCCTCCAAGCCCAATTAATTTTGTAAAGAATTTTTTTTCTGTTTTATGAAAATTCTTTTTTCTAATGAATTTTTTTTTTAGTATATCAGTCCAGTGTAGGGTTTAGGGTACTTTTTTTTTTGGTCCCTCTGAATTCGCCCCTGGTTGCTCTCGAACTTTTCCATAATTAAGAAGGGGAATGTTCTAAATGAATGAACATTGATGAAAGTTGTATATGATACGATCAATTCGACTAGTCAATTTAGCCCAAAAATTTGGTGGTCCGTGCTACGACGAGTCGATGAAGGGTTGATATTGTGGCAAGTTGGGCATTGCTATTGTGATTGACATAGTCTTGAGATTGAGGAAGTTGGTAGGTCAGGTGATATTTCATGGACACAAAATTCAAACAAATAATGATGATAAACTTACTGGCAATGTCATTATCTGGACAGCTTTAGTGTTTGAAAAGTGAAAAACAAAAATTATGAGATTAAATAAAATAGCTTTTAATTTTTTCAATTGTGGGAAGCAAAATCAATTCCCAAACAGGACACAATCATGAGTTACACTGGAGAAGATGGGACACAAAAATTACCTAAAAGTGAGGATGCAATTAGAAAAAAACATTAACAATCCAATAATAATGGTACGAATGTTAGTAGCATTCTTTACAATATTACTATATCATATTGTTGGCGAACTGAAAAATCGCGAAATAATTTGAGTTTTTCACCTTGGATTTTTAAATTGATTCCTATTAGGCCTTTATTTTAAGTTTCTCAATTGGACCTCTTATTTTGGACCTTTAGTTTTGGACTGCATTTTTAGAGTGTCAACACATATATGCCTCGCACGTTAAAAAAATCAATTTGACATAATGCAAGTCAATCATTTAGGCATGTTTGGTTTAATAATGATAATAATAAAAAAAAAAATCAGATTTTTAGTAGAATTTCATAAAAAAATGATGAAATTATTGATAAAAAGCTGCGAATTTCATAAAATATGTGGTTAAAATTAATTATTGATTTTGATTTAAATTTCTATCAATTTTTTTAGCTAAATACATAGACTTAGTCTTGCCAACACACCTATAATCTAGGTTCAATTAGATCCGCATAATTATGATTAGAGATTAACCGAACAAAATATCAATAGAAATTTACACAATAACAAATAATTTCACTTGTAGCGATAGAACTGAACTAGACCAGAATCGACTGTCTCTGGTGAGGTTCGATGTGATTCTTTTATATACTTGAAAAGAAAATTATAAAGTACAATCTCTTGAGTGAATATTTTAGTTTTACCGTCACTTTTTGTTTAAATGGTAAACTTTTATAATACATGTAACATGCTAAAACGAGATTCAACCAATTATGAGTAAAATAAGTAAAAGTTTGTATATAAATTTTTTTCTAATCACCGCATGATTGTACCTGCTCTTGGACTAGTCCACATTTTTCTATGATTCAATAGTTTAGTTTTCTCGTGTCAATTTATGCCCGTTTGATTCTTAGTATATTTTGATAAAATTTGATGAAATGTTGATTAAAATAAATTGTTAACTTCAACTTCAATTTTTATCGAGTTTTGTAACAAAACCAAACAAGAACTATATAAACCGTCATCTCTATCAGTTTCATCGATACTTATTTGAGATCCCTGAGGAAGAGAATCAAGTTGGTCATTGCGAATAGCTTAATGGACGATCTCCGTTCAACTCTTTGAGCGAAATGAGGCAAAAGAAAAGGAAGGAAAATCCATGTACTAACCCGATCATCTTCACCACATAAGTAATAAGTAATGTATGACATCTCTATTTCTTATTCTAGCAAAATTATGACATTATCAGTTCTTAACTTATGAATTTGCCTCTTGCCATAAAATGAAATGTGAAATATCCATCACCCTTCTTTAAAAGAAAGGGACATTTTCGATTCTATTATACTTGAAATAATTGTCTTCTCGGTTTATCAGAAGAATTTTGACACCATTCTTGATATCTACTCACATGGTGTGGGATCCATGAAAGAAAAGAAGACAAAAATTCATCCCCTCCCCCTTATTGTGAGGGGGCTCTGAGGGAGGGTGTCAAACCATCTGCATAGTTTATAACATGAGTTACTGACTTCAATTACTTAAATAAGTTTTAGCATTTTCAGTGTTGGTTTGCTTTTACCAGCAGCAATCCCACAGCAACCACTGCCACTAAAAAAAGTTATCTTTTTCCCCCCCAACACACTCCAAATCCCAGAAAAATTAAGCACTTTCTTTCATCTTTTCGCATGAAAATTAGAGGACATTTTCTCAATCTTCATACCACCATACACGTACTCTCTACCCTTTTTACAGACACTTTATTGAGATTGGAAATTTGGAATAACACTCTCAGTAGATATTAGATTAAGTCACATTTTTCAGTTTTTAACTTTTAACTGTGAGAGTTGGTTTGATTCCATAATTGGTAGTACATAGTACTAGCCATGACCAGCCGTATAATGAAAATAATTTTTACTCATTTCTCTTATTACTTTAACATAAACCGAACGATTTGAAAATAATTAAGATGCACTAAGAAAAAAGCTAAAAATAGTAATAGTATTTCTACGTCAACTCAATCAAGAAGTGTAACGCGGTACAATATACATAATCTTCATCTAATACAAGTGAAGTCCTAACATAGTCGAGGAGTTTCTAGAGATCATTGAGGTCTAGAAAAATGGGTATTAAAAGCTATTTTGACTAACTTAAAAGCCGAAGAGTAGCTTCTTTTTGGCTTTCTTTTTTTTTTTTTTTTTTTCAACAATATCAAGAGCGATGTCGAAATAAGCCCGCAGCAGGGCCGCTAGGTTGAAGCTAGTAGCTAGTTTACGTAGGCTAGTTAGATGAGCAAAACTCAATGGAGCCATAATCAAGAAGTTCTTCGATCATTTGCTCTATATGGTCTTCTTCAAGTGGCTTGATTTCTTGCACTTGCACCATTGGTTTCTTCTCATAATCTGCTGGCCAAAAACTGGTTTCATAGTTATTAGGACTCTCTAATTTAATGGCACTGGCATTGCTCGGGATTGCTGGATCACGCGAAGGAATTACTTGAGGGCGTTGTTCCTGCATTGTTTGATTCATAGTCATTTGAAGAGAAGCCATGTAGCACTTGTGCAATTTTGCTGTTAATGTGGCTGATAGAAGCTTCGAGGAAGAAGAGAAAGGGCGATTCACGTAATTGGGATTGTAAGGGAAGTTAGTTCTAGCCCTTGGACCACACATTAGTCTAGCTGCTTCATCGTAGGCTCTTGCTGCATCTTCTGCTGTCTCAAATGTTCCTAACCAAATCCTAGTCTTCCTGCACATAAACACAAACTTCAGACATCTCCTAGTATCAGAGGACTCAAAATGTTATGTACCTGCTTCGGGATGATGGAATTGGACAATATTAACGAAGAAAAAAAGAAGCTAAAATTCCAATACTGCATACTAAACAGGTCATCTTTGTGCGCGACGTGCAATCAATATTAAATGACAATGCATGGTTTAAATCAAGATTCAAGATCAACTTACAATAAAGGATGGCGAATTTCGGAGACCCAAGAGCCCCAATGCCGTTGTCGAACGCCTCGATATCGTTGCTGCAGTCGGGCCATTGTAGCTACTACAGTAAATCTACTGTTATTGCTGAAGTGTTTTCAGAATAATCAAATGAGGGAGGGAATGGTACATTAGCCCATGGAGGGAAGGAGGGGTCTGAGGGGGTTTTTGTACTATGGAAAAATTGTTGAAAGTGCCCTGTTTTTCAATTTTTTTTCTTGGCCTACTGGCAAGCAGTTAGAGGAAAATGGTCCCACAAACCACAGGCTCTTGGACCTTAAATTTAGCTATATCTAATGTATTTAGTAGTTACCAACTGGCTTAAGGTGGATTTCATACGTTGGCCAAATTCAATTCATGGATATTATAATAATATATGCCTTTTATTTGTTTCACAAACATCTCTATCCTATACTTGTTTTTATTTTATTGTTCCTTCATTGTGAAACAATATCTCAGGTCACATGCTTGTAGATCCCTCTCATGGGAGTAGATATGACTCGAGTCAAATATTTTTAATGCCAAATAATGAAATGTATAATTGAGCTAATTGGATTTATTTTGTTCAAGGGCTTATAGTTAATTACAATATTTCAAATTTGTGTCAATAGAACACTTGTTGAGGCCTTCAATTGAGACCGGCAAAAGATGATATGGGTAGGTCAATCACTGCGTTCCTCAGAAGGATAAATTTTTTTGTTACGAAACCAATCATCGAATTGAGATGTTGAAATTATATGGCACAATAATGAAGTATTTCACCACAAGAATAAGAATAAAAGAGACAAGAAAATATGTCACAGGAATTATGAGATTTTATTGTATCAATAATAATAGAGAAATATACATTTGATCTTAAAGTTCTTGCAATCTCTTTTCTCACATTTATGAAATTATATTGAAGAGCCTAATATTTATAGGGAATATGTAGGGACGTCCAAACCATCTTAGTAGAGTTGTTGATAAAATATGATGCCAAAAATTGAGTCCAAAACGAAAAATGAGAGAAAAACGCGGAAAATCCGAAACAAGTCAAGTGGTGCCGCGGCGCCCACGTCCGGGCGCCCTGGGCCCGGGCGTTCTGCCCGAAATTTTTTTCCCAAATTTTTTTCTCCATCCCGAACTTTTCTTCAAGTCCAATATGAATTCTCAACTCCCATTGAGTTTCCAAAATAGAATTTCAATTTGATATAAGATTTCAATAGCATTCCAAATTGAATTCTTATTGACGTGCACTTCAATTATAATTTTTCAATTACTTCAATAAAGAAATCGGGTCATACCCAAATTCTAACAATTTCCTTTGAAGATAAGGAAGAAGCCCAAAAGTTGAGAAGAAGAGTAGCCTATTCATACTTGTGAATGTACGGGAAGTAAAGAGGTGGAC
>CAIGRS010177508.1:0-14629 GCA_903798395.1 Fraxinus floribunda | reverse complement strand
GTAGGTAGTGATAAAAAAACCTGATTTTTTTATTAGGGTTGTGTTTGAGTCGCATTATTTTGTAAGAATGTATTCTGGAATAGTAGATTGATGGAGAATGTGTGGTTGAAAAGGAAGGAAAAGTTATTAATGTAATGGAAAATATTATTTTATTGAAGAATGTGTGGTTGAAAATGAGTAGAAGAATGAAAATGAAAATTTTAATGTGTACCAAATAGGGGTTAGATAAAAAAATTTGATTTTTGATTAAAAAACTTTTCCACCTGATATTTGCACCGTGAACTTGAATTGCTTGGAACCATGTAATTTCCTCTTAAAATTTATTAATTAAAGAATATTTTCTCGTTCACGTTAGTTCACTTCATCGGACATACATTTTTGGTTCTCCTATTAAAGAAAAGTTTATGTTCAAGCTTCAAAGTCAAAGCTGCCGGCCTTTCAAGAATATGTGCGGTCTATCACTAGGAAATTGATATTTAACGTTTGGATGTCGTGAGTAAATTAAATTTGTTTATAAGTTGGTATTTGTAAATATGCTTGAATAAATTATATTTTTATTTATAAATAAAAACTTATTAAGAATAGTAAAATAAGAAATATTGTCATAAGTAACTTTTTTGATTAACAAAGAACCTACTTACCTTAAAACGAACTTATTTATTTATTAAAAAAAATTCGTTGTTACGCAAAGAGAATCGGTTGTTGGAAGAATCTGTTAAAAGTGTTTTGTAAATTTTTGTTTCAGTATTGTTATATGTTTCAAAATCAACATTTTACCATTCGGTAAACAAAGTAATTTATTTTATTGTTGCGTCCATGTAAAATTACTATTTACACAAATTCAGTACGTTGAGGATTTTTACTGCAATTTTTCCTTCTTTAGAAAAATATAGTTTCAAATTTAAATTATTTAATTGATGTGTAATCAACTGGATTAGTAGTTGGATTTCAACATTTGTATTATTCAACAAATCAGCGTCTCGACAGGACGGATAGAAGAACATTGAACTAGATAGAAAATTTAATAAAATCCCGTGACTTAATATTTTCAACCAATAATCTAAATCTAAGAAATAAGGGTGGGCAAAAAAACAGTTAAACCGACTAAACCAATCAAACCGAACCGGTTGGGGCCGGTTCGGGTCGGTTCCATTCAAGCTATTGGTTTGGTTCGGTTTTTATTAAGTAAAACCATATTGGGTTGGGTTGGTTTGGTTCGTGGGTTGAGACTTCAAACCGGTGGTGAACCGAACCGGCCCAAACCACTAATAGGTTATAAATTTTTTTAAAAGAAAATCACATATTCAATTACCCTAATCTCATACGCAATAGCTTACTCAAATCTCTCGGTCTCTCCGATTTATTGTCGTCTCAACTTTCCCATTGCAATCCAATCTCCTAACTCGTAAGTTACTTCTAAATCCTGAAATCGACTCTCCGACTTGGTAGCCTGAAATCCAATATTTGTTTGATCTGGTTCGATTTTCTTGTTCATGATTATTTAAATATTGACTATTTGCTTGAATGTCAAATTATGATTGGATTTGTCTTTGTGGTTGCCGTATGTTTTATATGAATCTTTTGTTGTCAAGTGAAATATTTTTATGGATTGAGTTGGTTCTTGGGCAGCTGCCAGCTGGGCCCCTGGCTACTAATTCTATAAGAGTATAAGTGCAGTTCATATTTAATTAAGTGCAGTAAACGTAATTTGGCGTCTCTTTCATTCTTATGGATATCCAAATATCCAGGTTGATGAAGATGAACTATTGGAATGGAAAAAAAGTTTGATGAAGATTCGATTNAAGTGCAGTAAACGTAATTGACATCTCTTTCGTTCTTATGGATATCCACATATCCAGGTTTAGTGAAAATGAACATTGGGATGGAAAAAAAAACTTGATGAAGATTCAGTTTAATTATGATTATGTCAGTTTGAGTAGTTAAATTGAATGACATATATCTTTTTTTTGCATGACTTTCTATTTTTATAATGCAATATTATTTAAAAGTCTAAATCGACTAATCGAACCAAACCGAACCGAACCGATTTGGTTTGGGTTGGTTTGGTTTAAGAGTTAGAGTGGATTGGTTTGGGTTGAAGTATTTCCAAACCGACTAATTTGATTTTTATTTCGGGTTGAGGTCGAAACCAACCCGAACCGCACCGCACACAGCCCTACTAAGAAACTCTAGCATTATGCTTGTTTAACTCAATCAAATGTCAATTTTCTTAAGTTGGACGTGTTTTCAGAGGGAAAAAAATAGCGCAAAAGATAAAAAGTCTTACGTAACAATGTTAATTTGATTTTTTAACTCGTAAAAAGGGTCCTTTTATACAAAAGATTATCATAAATCCCATTTTACAAAACAAAATGATATTTTTTGGACCCATCACCTACCGATAAAAGAAAATAACTCCTTTAGATACATCATGCAGCGTCAATATGCATTAATAATTGCCATTAATATCTTGATACTAAATTGCCAAAATTATCTTCCCATGTGACCTATTTAATAATTGCCATTTTAATCTAATTAATGCTTAAGAAACCCTAAGCAGTGTAGCCTTTTCGTAGCATTCTTCTCTGAAAGGACCCTTTTAAATTTGAAGTAAAATTCATGATATCTTACCCTTTTTAAGTCAAAACTTGTTTCAAACGAGAGTTTCCATGATCATGTTGCTAGGGATGACAAAAAAAATCCACTAAACTTGATACCCGTGGGACCCCTCCCCAAACGGGGCGGGGATAACCAGCTTAATCGGATTTTCGAGACAGGGACGGGACGAGAAATTTTGCCCAGGGCGGGGACGGGTAACAGGTGCCCTGTCCCGTTTAATTTTTTTTTTAAATTCAATACTTTAAATGAAAAATTTCATGAAATTTCATTAGTTCTAATATAAAATAACAATTAAAATTATTTGTCTAAATCTAATGAATAGAGACAATAAAATAAATTATCAAAAACTTAAAAAATAAATAAATTAAACACCCCTCCTTAAACGGGTAACGAGGCGGGGACGAGGTGGGGAATTGCTTGGTGAGCCGAGCCCCATCCCTACCTGTTGCGTCTTATTCCAATAGAATCAGGCTAAATCAAGTATCAATGAGAAGCTCGTGCTTAAAAATCAAACGATTTTTTGTTAGTAATGGGAATTAGATCGGACTAGAATTACTTCAATGTAATCTTGCTCTTTCCAGACTTCGAATATAAGTTATAAAGTTTGATTATGTAGCTAAACAAGGGCTTCTTTGAGGCCTTTTTTTTTCCCCAAAAAATGCATTTGCAATAATGTTACGATGAAGAATGTATGATTAAAAAATAATGAAATGTTTTGGGTTTACATATAATATTATTTTATTGAAAAATATGTGGTTGTAATAAAATCAAGTCATTGTTCAATAATACATTTTGATAGAGAAAATGGGGCTCAAATAAGGCCTAACACTCGGAACCAGTTTAATTTTTTATGACAAACGCATTATATATTTCAATTATGATGGTTTGAAAAGATTTAGCTGCTGTAAGAGTTAAAGTTCTACACACGTTTTTATTGAGAACATTGAATGAAGATTAAATTGTCTATTGACATATAACAAAAATTTACTAGGACGGTGTTTGATAGAGATTAAAATCGAATTAAAATTGAAAAATAGTCGCTATTGTTACTTTTATTAGACGAGTGGGACCCAATAACGACTATATTTTCGATTTTGAGCCGTATCAAACAGGCCCTAGATCATTTATTGTTTCTAATTCTACAGCTAACGATAGTTTCTTCTTAATAAAGTCTCAACCAATTATTTAACATAGGAAAAGAGACAGGCAGACATTATAATTAATTTTCTCTATTCATTGTGTCTGGCAAAATTGCTTAAAACATAATCAATTTTAAGCTAAAACACAAAATTTTAAAAATAAACTTGGAATAAAGTGATAAATATTGTCCAATAAGCTGTTTGGCTCACATTTATATACTACTTATAAAAACTCAAATAACTTTTTAAACACATTTCAAGGGGTAGCCACTTAGTCATTGCTCGTCTCTTATTCTTTTAAAACTTTTTTTGACATACTCATTTTCAATCACACGTTCACTCGATAAAATATTCTACATATAAATCCAAATTTTTCCCTATTTTTTAGTAATACATTCTCCAAAAATTTACTATTCAAAATAATGTTTTTTTAAAAAAATTGCCACCAAACAAGGGCTTATTCATTGCTCGTTTCTATATATCTAAAATTTAAACCATCTATAAAGTCTTCCTAAACATGCTCGGTGTGTTAATTGCATTTATTTTTCATGAAAACTGTCAAATTTCACTCAAATACTTAATTTGGAGTGTGATTGCTATTTTTCTATAAAAAAATATTTTCCAACTTTTAAAAATATGTCTAATTTTCCTTATTTTTAAGGAAAACATTTTATTTGGAAGACTAAAGTATTGTTCTCTTCGTGTTTCAATTTTGAATTTTGAATTTTGAATTCGTTTTGTGTTTTTTTTTTTTTTTTATCATTTTGAAAAATTGCTAAAAAAAAAAAAAAAGAAATTTTCACTTGGTTTTAATTGAAAACAACAAAAATGATTTTTTAGCGTTTTTCATTTTCTTTGTAAATTTTAAATTCGTTTTTGAAAATTCATTTCTGAAAATAGGTAAGTAAATATGTTTTCGAAAATTGAAAATTAAAAATAACCTTTAAAACAGTAAAAAGAACGTACTCTAAATTTTTGTTTTCCTCGAAACAAAATTCATATCAATCTAATATTGATCAAACCAGCTAATCTAATTTTACGGTTAAGTCAAAATTTGAAACAAATTCGTCTAGAAGTGGGTCTATAATAAATAAACCCAAAAGCGGAATTCTCGAATGAAATTGTGCCACGCATGGGTTAAATGACAGCAGTCTGAAATTCAGAGCACATGGGATGATAACCTCAATGATTTTTTCAGCTGATTTATTACATCATTTATTACAAACAAGACATTTTATAAATTTGCAAAAATTAATTTTTTGGACTGTGATCTAATTTGTTAGATTTAGAAATCAGCCACAAAACCCTAGAAATCAATCGCCACTGCCCTATCCCAGCACTCAATTTTTAGGCATTTTTATGAATTTTATTTTGTTTAATGTTGATTTTGAGGCCCATTTTCGCGTTGATACCAAACATTCTTATACGTGATTGATGGATTGAAAATCAATATTGAGTTTTAATTGGATACAAATGTTCTGTGTTCTACTTTGGTTAAATATAATTCCGATTCAATGATAGTTGTCACCTGTCTATAAAGAGGGAATTCTTTATTAGATTTCCTTTTGGAGGGTCAATTTTTGGATTCACATTACTCAAGTCTTTGCTGGAGCGTCTATTACTATACTGAATTATTGCCATTGGACAATATAGTTGATTCTGATTTTTGGCTAGTTTTTTACAGTTCAAAGGTATTAAGATTGTTACTTTGGGATAATTTTTCTGTGATTTGAGCCTGAAATTTAGGGTGAAAAGGGATTGGGTTTTATAAATCAAGAACTAGATTACAGTTTTCTTGAATTTAGGTTTTGTTTTAACAGTTGATTTTGTGCGGATGAGAGGAGGGGGGAGATGAGTGGTGAAATATGGGACTTGAGGGGACAACAATGACTACAGGGTCATTGGGTCTTCGATCTTCGGGAAGTTATGGATCATTGCAACAACAGCAATTTCAGAGTAATTTATTATCATCTCCGATCCACACTACGCCTCCACCTCTGGTGCCAAGAAAGCCTGCCAAGATGCTTAAGGAAAAGGACAGATTTTTTCATTGGATCTGCAAATTCGCTCCCCGGAAGAAGGTTGGAATGCTGCTCTTGTGTCTTGTTTCCGCTGCTGTTTTCATCTGGGTTTTATATGTTGGAAAAGGTTTGGCTTCCTGTTTTTCAACTCTTGTTTTCGAAATTCTTTCTGCATTCTTGATTTTGGCTCTAGTTTATATATCTATTTTGGTAAGAAAGAGCACAATGCATCTAGTTCCACACCATATTCTACATTCTTGAATTAATTTAAAATGTAATTGTTTGTCGGTTTTCTTTATCTGAGTTTTCAATGACTGGCACAGATTGCTCAGCATGTTGTATTGTCATTTATTCAGCTACGTGTGGGCTGAACTTGATTTTGGGATCAAGATGTTGATCAGTTAATCAATGAAAATCTCTGTTCATTCTGTGTGTTTCTGCTTGTTTGCAGGTGAAGATTCACAAGAACCTATTATGTCAAATATGAGTATTAAATCCCCATTAATATCTGGGGAGATAGATAGTTTTACTGCCGCTTTTACTTCTGATGTGAACAGTGTTGTGGGAAATACAAATGTAGACCCTCCACCTCCACCTCCTCCAAATCCAACGCTGCCCGTGTATTTTACTGGATATACTCTTCCTCCTGGGAATCCATGTGAGGGCTTTACATTGCCCCCGCCACCAGCGGATAGAAAGAGGACCGGACCACGTCGTAAGTTTACATTATCTCACTTTTTGAGATTTGATGGTATTTGGTGTATGGAAACATCAAGATAACTTAAGTTTGTCTATACGAACCAACATATGATTACTTTGATCTTAAAGTGTTATTTTCATATGTAGAGTCAAGATGATCATTGGTGTACGTGGCGCTGGGTCACTGCAACATTGTCCAATGTTTGTAAATGCATTCCAACATATTCATACTTCATTGGACAACGTGATCCTACTTACTACCACACAGACCGCTGATCATCTAGATTGCATTAATAACATTATTCTTTTTGAATGCTGAGCTGTTCATTTAGCTTGATTTTCTTGTTGTTTGCTTTTCCAGCATGTCCAGTATGTTACCTTCCTTTGGAGCAAGCTATTTCCCTAATGCCAACTGCACCATCCGTTTCTCCCGTGCTTAAGAATTTGACATATATTCACGAAGAAAATTTAAATAAAACCGAGTTTGGAGGCTCTGAATTCGGTGGATATCCTTCACTGAGACAGAGGAGTGATTCATATGATATAAGAGAGTCCATGGGCGTGCATTGTGGGTAGGTTATTTTACTGGAACTATTTTTTCTGAATATTTAACTTCATTTTGCTCTTTATATGCACTTTTTTCTTATGTGTAATACAACATTCTCTATAGGTTTGTCAGAGGTGCCAAACCTGGCCTCCAGACAGGTTTTGACATTAATGATTCTGACCTTCTTGAGATGGAAAGTTGTCGAGGGGTAGTAGTTGCATCCGCAATTTTTGGTACTGATCCAACATAATGTTTTATTTCTATGTTAAATTTTTTGGTAATTAATACAGGATGTTTGGTTTATCAGGAGCATTTGATTTAATACGGCAACCAAAGAACATTAGCGAGTATGCCAAAAAAAATGTCTGCTTCCATATGTTTGTGGATGAAGAAACGGAAACATTTTTGATCAATTCTAATGAGCTGGATAGTAGCAAGAAAATTGGGCTATGGAGAATAGTAGTTGTTCACAACCTACCTTACTCTGATCCAAGGCGGAATGGAAAGGTAAATGTCTCAAAGTTTAGCTTGTATATTCTTTGAGTTTAGACCTGTGTTTGGTGTGTTGACATTCAATCTTAAGTTATAATGATCATTTTCCGTGGGAGAACGAGTTATCAGAAACAAATATTGTTAACTATATTCATCCTCGTATAGTTGTATGTAAAAGAAAGCTGTCAGCACATTGGTTAGGATTGAGTTGAAATAAAAAAATAAGATCTAATTTATACTAAGAAAGAAAATCTGATTAGAAGTCCTTTATGAAATTTAGATCTGCACATAATTTTGTCATTTCAATATTCATATGTGAAGGAGATGAACTTTAGCCCCTGTTTGATACACATTCTTTCAAAATTTATTTTCATCCACACATTTTCCAATAAAATATTTTCTATCACATCAATAACTTTACCTTACTTTTTAATCACATATTTCTTATCATATCACTATTTAAAATACATTATTTCCTCAATAATATCCATCAAATACACCCTTAATGATGAATAATGCCCTCTGATCTCAACGGTCAGTAATTTCTGTTGTAAGCACACAGTTTTTTATTAACATTTAACCTCTATTTGGTAGGGATTAAAATTTAGATATTAATCTAAATCAAAGTTAACAATTAATTTTAACCACATATTTTATGCGACCCACAACTTTCCAACTATACATTTCACCCACTTTTATCAAAACTTTATAAAAATCTGATTTTAATCCCCCAACAAACAGGGGCTTAGTTTATCATGGGAGAGAAGAAATTTGGTATAGAAGTGGTTGGCCCTTAAGACTAGAGATTTTAAAATGATTATCGTTTTCTTTTTCAAAATTTAATAGCCTTGAACTGCATTTATGCTATTCTGCCACTAACAATTTTGTTAAGTGTGATTCATCTTGTTTCAGAATCGTGTTGTTAGTTTTCTCTCTAAAGGAGTTAGTGCTCATCTCTGCATATGCACAGCCACCTCGTAAATGGACCTCTCTTGGATATTTCTGTTCTTGAACGCTTCATGAGTTCTAATTTGCAGTGAAATCATTCAAATTTCACAGTATTAAGTATAATTAGCCATTGCCACTCTTGTCAACTCTGGATTCTGTTCAGTTATAAATCATGTTACATTAATTGGATATTCAGATCTGTTTCTCCTTTTCTGCATGATAATGTATCCATTACTTTCTCAAGTTTTTGTTGCTGTCATGCCTAATTTGTCTACTCTCCATTTTAACTTTTTACTACTAGGCACTTGTTTAAGGATGCCCAAGCATTTCTTTATTGCTTTCAGAATTTCATGCAGAATGCGTGGCATGGTCTATGTCAGATAATGACAGAGTCGAATAGGGTTCCCCACCACTGCTTTTTTGATATGGTTGGTCTTGTACTCATTTTTATTACTTATGCCACATCTAGTGGCATCACCATTTAATCTACACGTTATCATAATGACGATACTAGTTACCTAATGAATTGTAGATGACAATCCTTTCTTCAACTTGTGCTTTATTTCTTTTAGTTTGTGTCCATTCTGCTTGTTCGGCTAACGAGCGGCCATTTATGCGCGGTGCATTTACAGATTGTTTTAACCGAGTATGCTCTTGCATGTCAGGTTCCCAAACTTCTACTTCATAGGCTTTTCCCTAATGCCCGATACTCGCTGTGGGTTGATGCAAAACTTGAGCTGGTTGTGGATCCATATCAGATTCTCGAAAGGTACATCTAATTTACTGTAAGTAACCACATTTGTGGTTTCTGTTGTTACAAAACACACTTGTATTAGTCACTTTATGGTCAAGATTTCGACGAGTGTGGCAAAAAAAGCCTATACTAGTGATACTAAATAATATCTTTGCTTGGTAGATGCTATTGGCCTAACTTTTCTTTGAGGTGTAAAATATTTGTAGATTAGCCTTATCCGAGGTGAACACAGTTTATATGTTCTTCGATGCGAGGCCTTATTTTTAATAACCTAGTCTCTGTGCCCAAGTTTTTAACTCATTACGTATTTTCCACTTTGAAAGGACATCTGTCTTCTTACCCCTCACGGACTTGGGCTCACATGCTGGGTCGTTACATTGTTTGCTTATGAATTTTGGCAGTGTTAGTTAGACTAGCTGAGGTCTTTGACATATATGAAGATACACTACTTTGTCAGTTGAGGGCTTTTCTGAGGGTAGTAATGATAGTCAAACATGATGCTTTTTGCTAGCTGAAGGTGCTTGGGTCAAGGTAAAGTGTAACATATAATAGTTGTGTCAACTACCAGGGCTTCATCGTGGATGTGAATCTCTAGGTCCTGGTTGTTTTAGGTTTTTCTTTCCAGCATTTTGTATGTTAAATTTAGTTGCTTTTGATCTCCCATTAGATTTAGCAATGAACAGAGTAGAATTGCAAAGAAGGATCATGCAGCCGGCTGCAAATTTATTGGAAATAAGGCTAAGTTTGTTGTTGTGCACATCAAATAACATGGAGAAACTTATTCCATGGGGTACCTCTTCCTAGTGAAGTTTTGGAATGCACATTCCTTGATGTGGTGTGAGATTTAAAAGGAAGAGGATTTAGTGGACTTAATTCCTATTCGTTTATCTACACGTATCGTAATTAAAATATATTCATAAATATATACCATTATTTAATAATAGCACTATTACAATTATGATCATAAAAGAATATGTAATCCCATTATGCTCCATTGATAGTGTAATCACTTTCAAACAGGGAGTTTTTTTTTTTGGTTCCATTTCCCCGTGTCCATTATGGAGATGTTTGGACTGATTTTTCTTTAACTAATATTACAGGTTCTTGTGGAGGAAAAATGCTAGCTTTGCTATTTCAAGACATTACAAGCGTTTTGATGTGTTTGTAGAAGCAGAAGCTAATAAGGCCGCTGGGAAATACGAAAATGCTTCCATTGATTTCCAGATTGATTTCTATAAAAAGGAGGGTTTAACCCCATTTTCTGCTGACAAATTTCCTATTACAAGTGGTAGGACAGTCAATTCCCTTTTTCCCCTTGTTTTTCTTTATTTTGGTGACTAGGTCTGCCATTACAATATTCCATGTTGGGCTAATATGCGTTGATGATATGGTTTCTAGATGTTCCTGAAGGATGTGTTATAATAAGGGAGCACATTCCAATCTCCAACCTCTTCACCTGTCTTTGGTTTAACGAAGTGGATCGTTTTACTTCCAGAGACCAGATCAGTTTTTCAACTGTTAGGGACAGAATCGCGTCAAAGACCAATTACACTATCAATATGTTCTTGGATTGTGAAAGGCGTAACTTCGTGGTGCAGGTGATCTTATTTTTTACAAGAGTTATTATTTCTGAGAAGATAGTCTGAAATGTATTTATCTGTTTCTTTTTGTATCTTGATGGCTTTCATATTATACTTTTGAAGAAATGTTACATCTTGTTTTTCCTTTAGGTTATCTATTACCTTTCAAATACCCTTTTTGACATACATTCTTTCTCGGTGAATGATCTCCCATTAACTTGTTCGAGCAAAAGAAACAATAAAGAGCGAACTCTGCAGATCTTTTGTCCCACAACATTTCTTTCTTTCCCATGTTTAGGTGACAGGCTAGCACCATGTCATTATTGGATATCCTTTATCATAATTTGGAGATCTTCTTCACAAATTGACACATAGACATGAAGGAAATGAATAATCTTGCTGCAGTCGGATTAACTTGTATTTATTGCTCCTATGTTGTCCCTTTAATATAAAAAAACAAAATACACTAATGTATTCAATTGAGTTTTTGTGTGTGAAAGGCCAGGTCCTTCATTTTCTGGACTGGCAGTATTTAGTGAGGAAATAAGGCTTAGTTTATTGTTGGTCCAGCTCATAACTTTATCACCTTTTCATTTTTTGCAGGGGTACCATAGGGACTTAATTGAGAACTGGGCTCTCCCTCCTCCAGACGCTATTGATCTTGTTCATCCTCCACCCCCCTTTATCGATGAAAAACTAACCACGCCACCTGGGACTTTTACTGACAATATTGTAAGTAGTCCAATCAAGAAGGTTCCAACAAAGCGTGGGAGAGATCGGAAATCGAGGCGTCATCGAAAAGTCAATGCTGGCATCAGGGATATCACCACTACCTAAAAAAAATTTTGTTCTAGGCAAATTTTTACTTTCCTTCCCCGGCACAAGATAATTCAGTGCAGGGATAGGAATTTGTGCAAGTTGAGCCTTGTAGTTATGCTTCTACACAGCAGCTTTTAGTTTTTTATAATTTTTTAAAAGATGCAATATTTATTTATCCATTTATTTGTACATATTTATAATTTTTCTAATAATTATCACATGCGTTGCTTCGTTATTTACAGGGTGGTGGTCTTTTATTAATTTTGCAATTAATGCAATGTTTACCGGGCCTATAAAGTGAGCAGGGCCATAATATTGACGGAATTCCACCAAAGGGAAAAATTCATTTATCAGATTTTTACTATATATTATTTCAAAAATAAGAAAACAACTTTCAAATTTCTAAAATAATCGTTCCGATGACTGTTCCGATTTCGGCGACTATTTCGGTGACCGCTTTGATTTCGATGACCATTCCAGTGATCGTTTCGTCAACTACTCCGGCTCCAACGATTGTTCCAACTCCGGCGAATATCTCGCCATTTTTTTTTTTGTACAGTTGACACGATTTTTGACCTCTTTATTGTTGCTTGTGACAATTGATATAAAATATGATCGGTAAATTTGAATTGTGACTCTACAAACACATGTGATCTGTTAATATTGATTTGTGACCCGTTTATATTGATTGTGGCCTATAAAAAATGATTGTGATTAGTGAACTCAAACCCGTGACAAATATCTGTGACCTTAACGACATATTAATTAGCAACAGTTAACTATCAAATTAATTGATCATACCGATTGATTTGTGACATATACAAAATGACCGTGACTTGTGAACTCAAACATGTGACTAGTAAACTTTGACCTCAACAACTCATTTATTCATTACAAATCGATCACAATTTATCAATTTATTGGTCACAACTTATTTTATGGTCACAAATCAAGAATTTGATAGGTATTTCTCGATCACAAATAGAAAATTTTATAAATCAGAGCTTATTCAACGATCACAAAATCAACATTTTTATTGGTTTATCAAATTATTGGTTACAATTTATTTTATGGTCACAAATAAAGAATTTTATAGGCATTTCTCGATCACAAATAGAAAATTTTATAAGTCACGACTTCTTCATCGATCACAAAATCAACATTTTTATTGGTCACAACTCGATTACAACTTAATAAATTGTGAGTCATAGTATATTATGCATCGATGACAAATTCAAGATTTTATTAGTCACAACTTATTTATTTTATTGGTGACATTCTCAAATTAATTGGTCACGCATTATTTTGTGTCAAATCACATATTTTATATGTCACAACTTATTAAAATAATATGTCGTGTATTATTTTTCAATTACAGACCACAAATTTGTTTATTGATTACAAATTATAGAATTTTAAAGTCACAGTTTAACAATACGTCACATCAATAACTTTTCCTTTTTTTTTCAACCACATATTAACATTTTTTATAGCGACCACAATTAATTTTTTTATAGCTCACAGATTGAAAAAATAAAACTTTTATTTGTCATAACTCGATTACAGTGAGTCACAATCATAATTTTAATTGGCCACACTCAATTACACGCACAAAATAATCAGTCACCTCCAACCCTATATCGCCGACACGCCCGACACCCGCCGCCGCACACACGCAAGTCTATCTACCATATATGCAGAAAGAAATTGAGACCTCAAACAAACATTAACATTAAAAAAGAGAATTTTCACAAATAAGAAAACCTACAAACGGAATTATATTTTCAAAAAACAATATCAACAACTTCAAATTGCTATTGGAAACTGCAAAATCTGAATTGAAGAAAAAATCAGGGTAAATAGTAAGAGAAAGAGGGAAATAGAAGCAACTAACAATAGGAGCGTCATTAATGTTGAGATGGGGGTAAAGGGCCCTTGTCGCTAACGTGCACGGGGGCGAGCGGCATACCCAAGACACCGAGCAGCAGTCTCAGATCCAACCTCGAAAAACTTGGCCCAGAAGTAGAAAAAGAACCTGCACAACCAGTGGCCCCACTTTTCATTTCTCAAGTCAGTACCTTTCGAAATGGAGAGAGAGCGTCAGTGGCATTGTGCACGACGACGACGTCACTGGTGAGAAGACGAATAGAGAAAACAGAGAGTGAGAAGACGAGATAGAGAAATTGTGCTGAAAGCCTGAAACTGAAAAATTAGGGATTTAAGGTGGGGTGGGTGTATATAAATTAATTTTTAGTTTTATAATATTATTATTAATAATTAATTAAATAATATATATATATATATATATATATATGATTTTTGAAAGATTAAACTTCCCATCCGATTTTTGAATATGACTCTTGAAAAGTAGGGTTTCATGTAATTTCTACTTCAGATAATGGCCGAACAAGATTAAATAGTATTGTGCCGTATTTAAGATTAAAAAGAAGTTAAAATTTTATTTATTATTATTGTCCATGTAACACAATCATGCATATCATTGTCAGTAATATTAAAAACTAATTTTTCTTCAAACTCATTTTAAATCACATTCAATCAATAAAATAATTTTACATGTAAATACAAAATATTTTCCTACTTTTAACCATATATTCTTCAAAAAAATCTCTATTACAAAATACATTTTAAATAAAAATGGGCTCAAACACACCCTAAATAAATACTGAATTATGTGGTAGAAAATATTTTGAACTCTTAATTAACAATGTCTAGTTTTATTATTTTCACGGAGTGTACAAAAGTAACGGACCCAAAACTATTGATTCAGTTTGGTTTTGCTCAAGCTTTAAACGATTCTGGATATTAGAATTTGGGAAATTAGGCGCATTACCCTAAAAAAAATTAAAATTTAATTAATACTGTTGACTCCAAAAAATGAACTCAACAGATACCGGGCCCACTCTTGCCACGTCAAGTACTTATCTGACACGTTTTTACCGGAAGGTAAACGGTAATCAGGTTTGCTTGAACGCGGGAGGCACTTTCCGGCA
>CAIGRS010177487.1:0-12295 GCA_903798395.1 Fraxinus floribunda | reverse complement strand
AATGGAAGGTCACTGAGCTAAAGGAGGAACTGAAGAGGCGTAAATTGACAGTCAAAGGGTTGAAGGAAGATTTGGTAAAGCGGTTGGACGAAGCTATTCGCAATGAAACTGACAGTTCCAAGGGAAATACTGATAGCGATTTTGACATTGCTGTCCAGCCTGAGTTGGAGTCTGAACAAGCTATGACTGAACCATTTGTTTCTGAAACTGCTAAGGATCTTAAGGACACTGGAAACAACTTTATTGAGAAGGTAGATGGTGGCATGTGTGAGATTGAGGTTGATGATATCAAAGGAACACTGGATAAAGGAAAAGTAGTAGAAGAGGAAATAATCCATGGAAGTGATTATGTTGGGGTGGAAAGGGAGCAGGTTACTACNGCAGATTGATGATGATGATGACTTGAAGTCTTCTAAGCAGGATGCTAAGCTGAACCTGTCTGATTCATATAGTCAGGTGTCTGCGGTTAGTGAAAGTGGTGTGTCTATGGTACCTTTGGGTGGGTCAAATGCTCAAAATTGTGAAATCCCGACTGAATCCAGGAAGTCAGAGATGCAGCTTGAAAATGATGGCTCGAAGTCGCTTCACATGGATGCAAAGCTCAACTCGACTGATATAAACTATCAGGTATCTGAGGTCAACTCTGAGTTAAGGGTTCAAGTAATTTCTGATTCTGTTTCTACTGAATCTGTCTCCCTTACTGAGAAAAATGAATTAAAGGTTGATGTAGTTGCTGATGATGTCAAATTCATAGAACGTAAGCCTGAAATGGTGCAGTCGCTATCCAGCAACGTTTTCCCTGATGGTGGTGAATCCTATCCCATAGATGTTGAAGAGTCACGTGATGTCAAGGTATCTGTGGAAGAGGCAGGTGGCAGCAATGTTGAAAATGTAGATACTCTCATGAAAGATAATGCTGGAAAAGTGGGTTCAAGTGAACAGTTAAGTTTAGACCAAACATCTGTTGATGATTCCATGGAAGAGGATGTATTAGAGAGTAAACAGACGGATTCTAAATCTAATTGTGATAAAATGAGAGAGAGAGATGATAAAACTGAAATGCCAACTATGAAAGAGGAGGATATACAGGAGAGTGAACTGATGGATTCTAAGTCTAACTTCGATGAAATGAGAGAGAGAGGTGAGAAAACTGACATGCCTGTTGTGAACGAGGAAGATTGTGTCGATGTTGTTGGTGATGATAATGTAGCTGAGCCTTTAGATAATAATGTTGGAAGCAAGAATGAATCTGCTCCTACATCTGTTAAAAGAAAATCTATTGGTAAGCTTCATTACACTGCGATTGTTTTCTACTTCATTGCTTACGATGTTCTCATTTGCTTAGAATATCATTAGGCTCATACTAATGATGAATTTATGATGAATTTATAATCTCTACAAGATGTCCTTCCTTTCAGTTGCTTCTAATTTTTTTCAGAAACTGTATTAGGAGCTGGGATGAAAGATTTGTATGTCAATATATGTTTTTATTATGTGGGAGGTGAAAATGACGTGTGATATGTGAAACATAAGCTGATAAATAGTATAGCAATATATGGCTTTTATGTTCTGGAGAGCTATTAACTCTGTAATTCTTATCGTTGAGGAAGTAACTGTCCCCACTTTATGTTCCTCCACTCTTCAAGTATCATCAAACTTTTAATGTTTCCCTAAACTAAAGAGTTCCTTCAAGTTTAGACATTTAATATAATTGAGTGACTGGATTTAGGAGTTATGCTTGGTTGAGTTGTGGTGCAAATGGCTGTTTTTATGTAACATGTATGTTTTTCTTAATTTCATTACAAAAATTGAACTTCGATTGGATGGGGGCATCAACTCCGGCCGCTGAGATGTCTAGTGGATTCATGGGTGTTGACGAATGGCTGACCAACTTTTACGTTAGAAGAGCTCTTCCTTGTAACTACATTTCTCTATATTAAGGGTGGGTTTGAGCCTTATTTTTTGGGTTAATAGATTTTGGAATAGTGATTTTTTTGAGAATATGATTAAAAAGTAGGAAATTTTTTTGACTTTACATGTAACATTATTTTATTTGGAGAATGTGGAGTTAAAAATGAGTTAGTGGAAAAATGATTTTTTTAAAGAATGATGCTCAAACGGGCTAAATAATTTAATAATATGAAAAAACACCGTGCAAAAATTGTCTGGTTGACCACACAAGTCATGCTGTTGCATAGGATTAGGCACTTTGTTCCAAAATGTTATCTCTTTGCTTGAACGCTGTTATAGAATATTTCCTTTTAACTATTGATGGCTTGAAAACTCCAGTTTAGCAGTAACAGTGCGCTTTCTGCAGCTTTTATGGCTGCACCTGCTGTATGAAAATTATTTAATGAGATCACCTTACAGATCAGGGAGCAGTTGGAAACAATGACGTTGTAAAGAGGCAGCGAAGGTGGAACTCAGAAGCCCTCAAGGTTCCTGAACCGCAAAGTGGTAATATAGTGGGTTCTATCACACCTAAGGATCCATTTAAGCCTGCTTTCAAGCGTAGCTTCTCTAGATCTGACTCTACAGTCAGTGAAGAAACGCCAAAGGAGCGTGTGGGTAAGTTATCATGTTTCTTCTTGTATCTTGTTTTTGATAGCATCACTTTATTCTCTGAACAGAATTAATATGTTGTTTTTGGCAGTTCCACCATCAGCAAAGCCTCAGACTACTGCTCTCAGAATTGATAATTTTCTGCGCCCTTTTACTTTGAAAGCAGTTAAAGAACTCCTTGGAAAAAGGGGCACAATCACCAGTTTCTGGATGGACCACATCAAAACCCATTGTTATGTTTCTGTATGTTTGATCTCTCTCTTCTCCCAGGACTCTGTTTCTATTCTTCTTTTTTTTTTGGAGTCTTAAGTTGATATTTAATGGTGCACTAGGTTGAGAAATTGTACATGACCATTTTACTGGTTTAAATATGAAGATTTATCAATTTAGGCACTTGTTTCTGAGCTGGTGTTCATTCATCCATACATATATACATCAGATGATATGTTGCTTTGTGTATGCAGTATTCTTCTGTTTAATGGTGCACTAGGTTGAGAAATTATGCATGACGATTTTACTGGTTTAAGTATGAAGATTTATCTATTTAGGGACTTGTTTCTGAGCTGGCGTTCATTCATCCACAGATCTATGGATCTCATAACTAGCATTTGCTTTGTGTATGCAGTATTCTTCTGTTGAAGAAGCTGTAGAAACTCGTAATGCAGTGTACAATCTCCAGTGGCCTTCAAATGGGGGACGCTTGTTGGTAGCCGAGTTTGTCGACCCTCAAGAAGTTAAAACACGGGTAGAGGCGCCTCCCCTTTCTCCTGCAACTCCTTTAGGCAGTGCTTCTAACTTCTCTCCTGCGCAACCCACTGTGCAACTCCCCCAGCCTTCTCCACGCCAACTGGTTCAGAGGCAGCATCTTCCTCCACCTCCTTTACTTCCTCCTCCACCGCCGTTGGCTAACCCACTCCCCGCCAGGGAACGCCCACAACTAGAAAGGGAACCCCTGCAAAGGGAACAGCCACTTCCTGCAAGGGAACGACTTAATCTTCCACCACCACCTCCACTTGCCGAGAAAGTTGACCCCCCAATTGTCACTTTGGATGATCTCTTCAGGAAAACTAAAGCAACCCCACGTATCTACTACTTACCATTGTCCGATGAACAAGTTGCAGAAATGCTCAAGGCACAGGGAAAGAGTGCCCAGCAGTAGAGATTAGGCTGTACTTTCAGCAAAGCTCCTCCTTTATTTCTAATGGATCGGTTAGTATGTAAGATAATGGTTAGAAGTATCATGTAATTGCATCTTTGCAGGTCTGCAGGTGTTGAATGTAGGATGTTCCAGTTACCCGAGATGCTGTTTGCCAGTTTGAAGGATTACAAACAACATTCGAGTTGAAGTTAAGTTTATGCACTGCCTTGGTCAAGTTATCATTTCTGGGTTGCATACTGCTCTTTAGCACAATCACTTTCTAGACCAAATTGGTATTACCAATTTTTCTATGACCCTATCAACATCCGAAATTCCAATGGGTGAGAGACATTTAAGAACGTCATCTGGTTTTGTACTTGAATTTAAGACGGAGGATAATCATTATTATTATGCTGCTTAAGGATTTTTTTTTTCTTTTCTTTTTGCTTAAGTTGACAATGAAGTAATTGAGGGCTCCATATTCTGTCTAGTGTGTATTTTGTGGTTGAGTTTTGAGACGGCGCATATTCGTGCATGAAAGGAGCGGGGAGCATTTAATCGAATTCGATTATCATTCTATCAATTTCAATGGTGATTTAGTTAGCGTTAAACATCGACTAATTTGAGTCTATTCTTGCAAGAATCAGATCGAAGTGGGCCAAGTTTACACGAGCATACCCTATGCTCGTGTGTATTTCTTGTATATGAATGTAGGAAAATGTTTGTTGTAAATCATTATTTACATATTTTTTTACAGATTTTTGAGGTAGCAAAAAGAAGTGGGGGAATATTTTTATTATTATTTGGTGGGTGAAATTTGGACTCAATTAGATCTTGTCACATCATTTGTTGATAAACAAATCATGTACCACAATCAATGAATATGTTATGGTAATTTTCAAGGACCAGACCAAATTGGAATATGTTTACCCAGCAAAGGTTAGGTAACGTCAGAGAAAAAAATTAATTTTGATGTATGTTTTCTTGTTATTTTTATCCAGCTACCCCTCTTATTGTTCGGCATTTTTATTTTTTATTTTTCCTTCGTGGGAAAATTGCTGCAACCCCTTCTCTTTAATAGCAACTGATTCCAGCAGCTTATTATTGCAAAGTACATTAAATTACGAGTTCATTGTTCGTAAAATTGATTATTTAACCTCTGAGCTCTAAGTATGTTTGTTACCAATTGGAAAAATGCATCACAAAAAATTAAAAATAAATGAATAAATAAAATTGCATTACTAGTCTCCAACTTATTAACCTAATGGAGATTTGTTCTGTGACTCCTAGAAGTTAGTAAATTGGCCCTCGACTCTCATTATAGTCTTCTAGTCGATTCAAAATTATTAAATCACGTGACATGTCCATCTATATGAAGCCATGCTTTGCTTTTCAAGTAAAACTAATGCTTAAAAATTTTGAATTGAGTCTTGGACCTCTTGGTTCAATTATTGAGAATTAATTGTGCAAAAATTGAAAAAAGATATAAAGATAAGACTTGCTCCTCTTGAAATAATAAGGAACCAACTTGATACTAAGACAATAGACTGTGGACTACTTGTGAACTTTTCATATAAAACTTAAAAAAATAAAAAGAAGAAGATGACGGCCACGTGCATTATTTCCATTAATAATTAAATTCTCCCATCTGAACTGGGGTTTCATTCTCTCCTCCCCAGCAGAGTCTCAACTACAACCCTAGCCGTACCTGCTTCGCCATGGATAAATCTTTGTGTACATTATTAACCTACATAATGGCTTACATACAAGCCATATGGCGCCCCCCTATTGGGAGGGCGCCTATCTCCACAGGCGCCCTCCCAATAGGGGGGGCGCCACATGACTTGTATGTAATGCATTATGTATGTCATTTTGTACGTATAGCACGGTCCCTTTGCCATGGCTGCTGCAAAGAAAACTGTATTGCTCTCGCTCTGTCTTTGATCGGATCTTGATCTGTTTTGATTTCTGTTTTATTTTCTTCAGATTGAAACAGTTATGATTCTTTTCGTTTTCGAATTGTCTTTGTTTTACAGAAGAAGACTCATGAAAGCATCAATAACAGGCTCGCTCTTGTTATGAAGAGCGGAAAATACACCCTTGGTTACAAGACCGTACTCAAAACTCTCCGTAACTCCAAAGGTTTTTTCTTTTTTGAAAAGTTGACCCATAGCACCAGCTCTATTGTTGGGAAGTTTGGCACTCCAGGTGCCTCGGTAGCTCAACTGTCTCCGCCCCACCACCTCCCAAGTTGATGTCTTCTTTCTCTACTGCAAAGGCACAAAAGGCTAGTAGGGAGGCCAAAGAAGAGGTTGCTAAGGAAGTAGAGCAGACCTCTAAGGTGGTGAAGAAGACATCGATGATGAGAACCCCTGGGAAATCAGGGAGGTTTTTGGCTGGGCAAGACGAGGAGATTTTCCTAGCGGTGATGGATATGTTGCCACGTGAAGTCTAGGTCGCCACTGCAAACTTCTACAAATTTTAGACTAATAGGTGGTAAAGTTATGTCGTCACCTGTGATGCGGTGGACCTCACGACGCCCCTAGTAAGCTAGTGTGTTAGTGCTTTTGGGGTCGTCCTTGAATGTCAGTAGGTGTTGAAGGACATTCAAACATGCAACCAGGAGTCAGTTGAAAAGTTGGCCTCGATGGAGAAGTTAAAAAGAATAAGAGTCGAGGCTGAGGAGCTGAAGCCCAACGTACTAAAGAAGCAGTTAAGTTAGATTCTGCTTTAGCTGAGATTGAGGTTCTAAAGAGGGAAGTCCACGAGTCCCAGTGTGAAATGACTTCCATAACAAAAAAGGTTGAAACTTCAAACAATCATTAGAAGCTGACGATCGAGGCTTTGGAGGATTTAGAAAACGCTGGACTAAATGATGCAAATGGGTTTTTGAAGACCCAAATAAGGCACTATATGCACGAGGCTGAGCAGGCCAAGGTTGATGCTCAAAAGGTAGGTGATGAGGTGGTGAAGGATTATATCACCAACTTTCACTTGACAGCCTATTAGAGGAGATTCGTCTATGTCGAAGTGGTAGACAGGGTGGGGAGCTTTATCCAGAACATAATGCTGCCGAGCTGAAGGTAGAGTTTTTGGAGGAGGCGCCTCAGACTCCAGCTGATGACCCTGTTGAAGCGGATGATGATGAAGTTGACCAAGAGGAAACTTTTGAGGACGAAGCTTTAAGCCAAGAAGTTCTTCCTACTGAAGTGCCTTTACTAAGGCGTCAGACTCTCTGCCACCTCCAGCATAGCATAGGCCTTTAAATTATTTGCTATGTAATGGCTGAGGCCTTTCTCTGTACATCTTTTTTTTTTTTTAATTATCAATGAAGTGTATTATTTTTCTGTTTTCATGTTTTCAATTTTGTCAAGTGTTGGGATCTCTCTAATATTCTAATTAAAACACAATCAAGCTTCCAATCTAAACCGAAATGAATGTGATGATCTTTAAAGAGAAATGGACCTTCAAGCATATCGAACATGAATAGATTTGAGAACATAAATGGAAACGCTTAACATGTGTCAACTAATTGTTTCTCCTATGACGTTCGGCTTCGTTATGGGACGCATGTATTGTGCGCATCGGAAAATAAATGGGATGATCCCTTTTGGAATCTGATCTTCTTCTTTGAGGTGTCCATGCTTCCATACATGGTGGATGACTCATCCATGTAAGGGCTTTTCCCATGACGCTCAATTTCGTCATGGAGACAAGTGTTGTGCTCCTCAGAGAATCAATGATGTATCCCTTTTGAAATCTGATCATATTCTCCTAGTTGCCCACACTTCCATACATGATGGATGGTTCATCCATGTAAGGGCTTTTCCCATGATGTTTAGACAATAAATGAAATGTATTTTTATTGAATCACTTTGAAATATTTACATGGGTTCGGAAAGATCTTTCAGTCATACAACTCATTTACTGGTAGTACATTCTGAGATGCTCTATGTTCCAAGATCGATGCTGTATTTTTCCATCTAGTATTTCTATTCAGTAGGTACCAGGTAGTAGTTCCTTAATGCAGTACCAACCTTCCCAATTTGGACCCAGCGTACCTATCCCCAGTTATTTGGAGGAAGGGAAAACCTTTCGAAGTACGAGGTCATTTATCCGGAAGGACCTTTTCTTAACTTTCACATTGTAATAACATGTCGTCTTCATTTGGTACACATCTAGTTTTACACGAGATTCATCCCTCTTTTCGTCGAGGAAATCGAGCTTGCATTTTCTCAACTCACCTTTGGATATTTCATTGAATTGCAATCGACATGGAAAGGGTAATCCGACTTCGACTCGGCTCATAGCCTCAATACCATAGGTTATTGAGAAAGGGATTTCTCTAGTTGGGGTTCGACTTGTGGTTCGGACTGCCCACAATACCTGTGGCAGTTTGTCGACCCATGCTTCTTTGGAGGAGTTAAGATTTCTTTTTAAGGTGTACTTAATGGTCTTATTTACGGCTTCTACTTGCCCATTTACTTGGGGGTGATGATGTATTGAAAATGCTTCTTAATTCTCATCTCTTCACACAGGTCCCTAACTTTTTTGTTATTGAACTGTCGCTCATTGTCCAATACAATCGAATGGAGATTTTTGAATCGACATATAATATTTTCCCACAAGAATTTGGAAGTGTTGGCTTTTGTATTTTTTTTCTAGGGGTTCGGCTTTAACCCATTTTGTGAAGTAATTAATGGCGGCGATAACAAAACTTGCACTGCCTCTACCCTTGGGTAGGAGACCTATAAGGTCAATTTTCCATTTGAAAAATAGCCATGGACTAGATATTGACGTTAGCTCTTGGGCAGGTTGCCTCTGGATAGGAGAGAAATGTTGGCATTTGTCGTACTTTCCTACAAATTGGATTGCGTCTTTTTTCAATGAGAGCCAATAGTACCCCTGCCATAGCACTTTCTACGCCAACGCGAGCCCTCCAGTGTGACTATTACAAACTTCCTCGTGGATCTCAAGAAGGATGTAGGTAGCTTTCTCTTATCCGACGCATCAAATGAGGGATAGGAATAACCCTTTCAGTAGAGCATGTTATCCTAGAGTACAAAATGGGCCGTCATTCTTCTAAGTTTGTGAGCCCCTTCTTTGTCATCGGGGAGGACCTGGTTTTTGAGGAAAACTATTATAAGTTGCATCCATATATGTGTTCCTTCTACCCACATTATCTCTTTTCCCTTACCAATAGAGGGCTCTGAGAGGTGTTCAATTGGTACAAGCGTTAGTAGCTCCGAGTCCTTGCTACTAGCTAGTTTGGATAAACCATCAGCATGGGTGTTTTCCATGCGTGGGATCTGAGCTAACTTGAATTTTTTGAAGGATGAGAGTAGACTTATTACCAATTTGAGGTACATGGCCATGCCTTTATCTTTTGCCATTAACCTCATCGACTATTAACTGGGAATCACTATTGATAAGAAATCTCTTCACTTGCATTTCCTTCGCTAGTCTAGGGCTGGGCTAGTAGCACCTTATAATTCAGCGGCATTATTGGTTCCTTTAAATTCAAATTTTACTGCGTAGTTCAGCTTATGTCCCTCGGGGCAAACTAGGACCACACCCATCCCGGAGGTTTTACGCGGGCTCCATTATTTTTTCCATTTTCGGGACGTTGGCAAATTCTACCACGAAGTCCTCGAAGCCTTGGCCTTTGATAGAAGTTCTTGTTTTGAAGGCAACATAAAAAATCGTTAAGCTCTACTGTCCATTTCAGTAACCTTCCCGAAGAGGATTTTTGAAGCTATAGTTATCAGACTCGACCCGAACAATGCAGTGGGTCAATGGGTTAGTGATTCAACCGGCGGGTCATTGCATAAAATTAAAATTAAAATTAAAATGAAATATAATTAAAATATAATTTTTTAGGGGTAAAATTAAAACTTTTAATGTATTTTTCACTAATTATTTAGGTTTATAAAATAAAGTAAAATGTTTGCTCAATTTTTTTATAAAAATACTTCTAAAAAACATATATTAATATATATAATAAATTAGATACATCTAATTTTTTATAAAACCTATAAATGATTCATTAAATAGACATAAGTTATTGCATATAAGTAATACTAAAACACTTTATATTCAAGTGGTGAGGAACCCATTATTTTCCTTAGAGGTCCAATGTTCAATTCTTTAAAAAAAAAAAAAAAAAATTTGTAAAAGGATTTTTAAACCTAATCAAATAGGTAAATACGGTCGGGTAAATCGTTGGTTAACTTGGTCAAAACTCGATTTTGATCGAGTAAAGTACATTTTTATCAAATTAATCTGTTTGGCCCGGTCAAGGATCCATGCCGTCGATTTTTCGGTCCAATCGGTCGGGCCAGATTGGGTCGGGTCGGGTCGGGTCGAGTTTTATAACTATGTCTAAAGCACTTGCTTGAGCGGGAATTTGGTTGACACAAGTATTGTATGAGTTTGAAAGTATGACCTCAATTTTCAGGATGCGGTGATCAAGGCTAGAGCTAACTTCTCTATGTCGGGGTAGCAGTTTCTACCACCAGAGTGCCTTACGTAAAAAACAAGCAGTTGAGGGTACCTTCATTTCTTATGAGAATCGCACTAGTTGCTTAATTGAAAACGGCCAGATAGAGTTGCAGGTCCTCTCCGGCTGGGCTTTGAGAGGAAGGGGGACTTGCCCTTGGAGCTTTTTCAGCTTCTAGAAGGCCTTTTCACTCTCCTCCATCCATTGGAACTTCTAACCCGCCCTTTTAAGTTTTAAAGAAAAAGAGGCATTTGTCGCTGGCCTTAGAGATGAAACGGCTTAAAGCCGTCATACGCCCTGTTAAGCTTTACACTTCCTTTTGTTTTTGAGGGGATCTTATCTTGACCAAGGCCCAAAATTTTTTGGATTAGCCTCTATGTCCCTCTAGTTGACCATGTGTCCTAGGAATGTTCTGGAGGCATCACCGAACGATCACTTAAGAGGTTGTTTCGTCCAGGTGCATTACATGGTCACTTCTTTGGTATGTTGTTCCATTACTGTAGGAATGATGGTAAGTACAACATTGATGGGTGCTCGGTCTATTTCTAGGTCTTGAACCTGCCCTTGGCCTCTTCCTCTTTGGGGGTCCCGTTATCCAGACCCAGTTTGTCGCATGTTAGTGTATGGGGTTACATCTTCGTAACCTAATATAGGTACTGTATTTAATGTAGCCATGGTAAGTACTTACATAGAGTTGGGAATGACTTCACTGGCCTGGTTCCATTGGTGATCCATTGGATGAGAGGTGGGTTATCTCCCACACTATCTCCGAGTGGGTAGAAGACCATTGTTGGCTCAATTTCAGTGATCGGTCAACGCCTCGTTGATGATTTCATGCCTCATCATTTCCAACGAAGTAGTAGGTTCTTGATTCTGCACATCTCTCCAGAATAGTGTTCATGTTTAGCCCACCCCGCAGGGCGGACGACTCCCGGTCATTGACTTGCACAGAATAAGTCATCTAATTGATAAATCGGGCTAAGAAACTTTTCAACGTCTCCCCAGGATGTTGCCTCATGTCCTGAAGGCGCTGAATATGAGCCTCTCCTTCTATACTTACTACGAACCATTTCAGGAATGTATTTTTAAATTCTAGCCAGCTTCTAATACTCCATGGGGATAATCTACAGTACCAAATTTCAGCCGCTCCACTTAAAGTCAAATGGAAGGCCCTTGATAGCGAGGAAGGCGCTTCTCAGGCTCATGTATGTTTTATAGCTGTTCATAGGCTTAGTCAAGTCACCCCTTCCATCGTACTTCTGTATCTTTGGCGGCATATAGTGACTTGGGACATGAGCATTTCCCATTTTTTGTGAAAAAGGAAAATCTTCGTCATCGTCATCGAGGTCACGAGACCTTTGATTCGTTCTAGTCCTCATCTTCATAAGACTGATATCTGGGGGACGGATGAAATGGGCCTACATGATCCCTCACCATTTACTCTCTTCCATGGCACCTCTCAAGTCGTGGGACGGGTCATTACCTCTTCTCCAATTGTCTCACCGGATAGGTGGTAGTTGAGGCCTATTTCTAAGCATTGGAGGTGGCTGGGATGGCCTGTGTCTAGTTTCCGTCGAGCTGATTTTGTCAAATTTACTAACAGACCTTTATGGCATATGCTGTGGCTTATATTCTGGTGGAAAGTTATCCTTCATGTCTGCATGGGCCTCGATGTGTCGGCCAGAAGCATAGTTCGAAGAGATATCGATTCCCACTCTCCTTTCAAGGGGACTAACTTCTCTAGCCCTCTAGGGGCTAGGCCCTTTTGCTTTGTACTTCATTTTCACACGAATAATATCTTTATGGTACGAAAAAGGGATTAGCAGATCCCCTGGCCTTGCATTGCATGAGGAGTTCTTGTATAGCCATGTTTTGAAGGGTGATATTTCTCATGTTAGCGACTATTGTTGCTATCTTCTAGCTAAGTTGAGCAGCCACCCTATTCTATTGTACCTATGATGGTAGTGGGGTCAGCGCTGACCCAATTAAGTTGCTGCTCGGGAAATCCCTTTATTAGGGTTTTCTCTCATCTTTTTGGGAGGGATATGACGGTCTGAACTCATTTTTTCCTAAGCTGAATTCTCAGATTTTTTCTT
>CAIGRS010177486.1:0-11885 GCA_903798395.1 Fraxinus floribunda | reverse complement strand
TTTAACTTTTCAAAGTTATAAATAATTCATATAACATTAAATTTGAATTCTATGTAAACATTTCTTGGTATAAATATGAATTTATCATTTTGTTCAATTCTTAGTTTACATTTAAAAAAAAAATTGCTATAAATATGAAAAATTCTATAATTTTATAATTTTATTTATATAATTATACGAGCCAAATCGGAACAAACCGTGACCCGTGACCCGCATGGACTCGACCTGGATGGGTCAACGGGCGGGCCTGAGTTATAGTCCAAAATTATGGGTCGACTCGTAATCGGCCCGTAACCCGTAACGGGCGGACCTTTTTTCACGCAGACCGTTACCGGACTCATATGTTGACGTGCCGACCCGACCCGAACCACCTGGATTGACACCTCTAATCTATACCAATACCAACAAAAGATTGGGACATGGTTAATACATGGAGGTGTAGATTGCTTGATATAGCCTGGTTTTGGATAGACTTAAGCTGGGCAATCTTTGACCCCCTCAGCAACCTAAAATTAACTAGGCGGGACACAGTCCAGTCCTTAGTAGGGGTAACAAATTTTAATATCTTTGAAAAATATATAATTTAGTCATGAGAAGCCCCAAGAGGATGCATAGAGGCCCTTGGACTTTCTAGGGATCTAATGCAATTACCATTTTAACCCTTAATCTTAAACTCCTTTATTTTATTTTTAATAAATGGCTCGATTGAGCCACCAAGCACAAATTTGTTTCTTGCTGAGCTCGGATCGATCATGTGCCCCCAATAAGAAAAGCCTATCAAGATTCGACTACGGGACGAGTAGGTCAAACAATGTGATCATAATGAGTTATACATGTATAAATAGTATTTTTTATAAGTCACACTCAGACAGTTATATACATTTTGACATCTCGGTATTTATAGTTCACAAGTCATGGCTGGACCTTCGACAAAAGTGAGATTAGAAACAAATGCTCCAATAATGGATGCATAGTGGGTGGAAAAGGTGAAGAAGTTGAGAAGAATGTGGTGTGAAACCAAGGAATGATTTATTATTGTCCATCCTTTGGATATAATCATTAGCTGGCAATCCTTCTTCTTGCTTTGGTTTCTGTTGGGGTGGGTAGGGTGCGTGATAAGATTGACATGGTTATGAATTGATCGGATGGACAGAATCTGAAATGTCAAATTCATGTCAGTTGAGAGAGCATTCATTTTACCTTTCTTTTCATATTAATAATCTGTCTTAAAAACATTGGAAACACGCAACCACTTAGTCTCGTGTGCCTGAGTCACATTATAATTTCTATTTTCATCCTCTTACTCATTTTCAATCATATATTTTTCAATAAAATAATATTTTTCATCATATTAATAATTTTTCTTTCTTTTTCAATTATACATTCATCGTCACATCACCAAAAAAATTCATTATTTCCATTTTAATGTGTATCAAACAGGGACTTAAAAACCCATATCTTAGGTCTATGGCCCACTTTAATGCAAGTAGGGTCCATATGATGATACAATGCAGTATTTTATTGGTGCAAAAGCTTGCAATCTGATTGGGACATGGGAGGGATAAATTCTTGCATGTGAAACCTATAAGTAGTTAACACAACATTAAGAATCTATGTACATTAAGAATATATGTCTGATTCTTAAGGTATAATATTCACAAGAATGAGATCGTTTTGTTTTTGTCCTTTCCTTTTTTCTCTTTCAGATTCTGCCACTGATTATGAGGTTGAAGAATATGAAACCTTCAGCAAGTTCTGTTGGCTGATGAGTGCATTTGCACCACTTGAAAATTTAAGATAATGCCTCTATGAGCCATTTCTTCAAGGTTTAACTTTAATATGTGGGGGGCTTGCAAGATAGAATCGACTTTAAGGTCTGTTTGATTGCCACATTTTTCTTGAAAAATGTCAGATTTGAGATAAACGAATTCTACTTTGGTCATTTGATTGCAACGTGACAATGAAAATCGAATTTCAAGGTACAACCCCTTTAATCTGCATGACTTAGTTTTCATGGAAAACGAATTCCTATGAATTTTGTGGATTTTTATTTTTCAACTAACATGGAATTAAAATTCCTTTTCATCTTTACCTATCAAACGAACCATGACACTATTGAAAATAATTATCAGTGTGCAGATTTTGGGGGTTTAGTGTTGACATCAATTATGTTCATAAATAATTAAAAACTCAGGCATATCAACCAATTTTCCGAGCAACTTTAATAACGTAAAACACTTATTTTATAGCTTATAAAGGAAGCCAAAAAAATCAACCTGCCAGAAACTTATTTTCGAGTTAGAACTATAAGACGAGTCAACTCGTAGAAGTTAGAGAGTGAGAAACAACTTATAAAACCTATTGATTAAAATGTCAGTAAGAATACACTGATAAGTATAGTTAAAGACGTCGAAGAAAAAAATTAGAAGAAATAAAAATAAGTTCAACAACGGGAGAAAAAGAAACTAATAAAACTAACCCCACATGATCAGCAGCAGATGGTGTCTTTCCCTAATGTTCTAAAAGACAATCTAGCCTTCTTATCTGATCCAAACTGAAACTTAATATCAGAAGAATCAGGTTGTGAGGTACTGCTAGTAGACGGAAATGAGAAAACGAGACGATTAGACTTATTTGTGCCAAAACTGTAAGAAGGAACAGAAGCAGGCACATCCTTCGGCTGAGATGGAGCACTTGTTGAAGAAGAAGGCACTATGGAAGGAGTTGGGGGCTCAGATAGGAACCCTGAACTTGCAGAAATGGGGAAAGTAAAGCCCAGGCCATTAACAGAAGAAACTGCACGGGGATTGGGCCTGCTGATAGAAATTGAAGGCAAAAATGGTTTGTCTCCGTGAGAAAGGGTCGAGTGATCCTTGGATGGCACAAGGCCAGTGGGATTGGTCGTCTCCTTCTGCCCATTGCTAGTTATGATGAAAGACTTCTGCAATAAAAACACTGTCAATATGATTTTCCACTACATAGCATTCGAGCATGTCAAAATCTTAATAAAGGTCATGTGCGATAAAGATGTTGCAAAAAACAATAATTTGCACAGTAAAATTGACAACATTTATTTCTGGCAGCTGAACACATTTCTGAGCTTTTATACTACATGTGTACTTTTGAAACGCTATTAAGAGTCCGAGTAGAAATTATATTTTTCACTACTGCTTACTATCTGAACCATAACTAAATCCAAGTTAGAAAAGGGTCAATACATTATTAATCCAATTTAAGTAATTAGTCACAATTCCAAGACTGAAAGTTGGCTATAGACACAACCTTCCTGATTCAGATATTACTCTATTATCATATATTTAGTTTGAAATAATGCAAAGATGAATCTGAGCCAAACTGCTATAGAAAGAGAAGCAAACATTGTTTAATGTTTATTCCAATACTGTCTCAATTTTACACTTGAAACCTTCTTTAAGTGAGGAATGGCTATTCCAATCTATTCAAACTTGTGAAAAGCCAAAACTATTTTAAACTAACTAGACAAAACAGAAGAAGGTTGCTTAAGCTGCCTGATACCAATTAAAATGTTGCTGCACAGATGACAAGAAAATTTATCTAAATTAGCAAGAATACATACAGCAAATCAACAGATAAAAGCTGGCTAATTTTGACCAAAAACTTCTGTATTACATTGCCAGATACGAGCTTATAACAATTTGGTGTCCAATAGCTTGAGATTTTTCAGGATATAATCAGAGCAGTATCTTCTTTTAATGCAAATCCAGTTGAGAGCTCTTCCTGATTCTGCCAAGCTTCTAATTTATACGCAATTAACTACTTATCGATTTCCAAAACCACCATGTCTTAATGTCTACCATAAATTTATGAGATAGCAAATTTCAAGTGTGCATGTCTACTTGACATTTAACCTGTTTTCTTAATTAAAATCCCATGCTGAGTAGCGTGGGCATTACAGAAATTCAGAGGAGAAATATCCTCAATAAATTATTATATAACTTCGCTTCAAAATTCTAAACCTACCCCATGACAACCTCAATAATTGCTTCAAGAGTACAACAAAAATCAATTCAGAGTCTCCAAAAAATAATCCAGGAATATGACAACCCATTCATGGGGAACTAGAAATCTAACCAAGATAAGTTTAAAGCCTCACACAAACTGCACAAAATCGGGTGCTGAGGAATCGACATAAAGATTTGCCCGATCTTGATATTGAGGTTGCAGCATCAACTGGGGTTAATCTTCAGAGACTACGTTTCAGAACCACCACCGCCATTTTGGGGATTAACAAGTACACGTCAGGCTCAGATGGTACCGAACAAGATTGATCAAACAGCATTTTAATTGCCCATAGCGCTATGAGTTTTGCTGCTTTAGTTAGGTGGCTGCAGGCATGAGGTGATACTTTCTTTAGCCAGTAAGCTATTATTTTAGTGTTGTTATTAATATTATTATGAAATCAAACTTTATAACAGTATCGTGACAAATTAACCACTAATGTGTTAATTAAGCTACACATAGACATATATAGAGCAAAACTAACATCCAGTAAGAATTTAAGGTCAAACAGTAACTTAAAAGAAACAAAGTACCTCGTCTAAATTCTTGACCTGGGGATCAAAAGTTCTTTTAAAACCAAAAGCTGGCATTTCATTGGCACCAGGGATCATACTAGTGGAAAAAAAACCGGTAGTAGAAGCTTTGGCATTTTCATTAGCATTCCCATTACCTTCATCCCGGTCTTTCTCCTGAAATTGAACTGGAAAACTTGCATTGCTGATATCATTTTTGAACTTCTCGGGAATCTTATGGCTTACCGAACTGGTGTTCTTATGAGAACCAAGTTCTCCAAACTTCAATGAGCTGACATTTCCCTCAGGAGCAGCATCAGAGGCGTCATCAGGAGTTTTTCTCCATGTAGTGGCAAGCTTCAATTCAGCTGCCTTTTCTTTAGGCGTGGGTTTGTTTCTGTCGAGGTGTTCTAATATTTTTCTAACTGCCTCACTAGGAGAAGACTGATTTAGATTTTGGAATCCTGATTCGCCACCTACAGCAGGCTCCTCTATCATGTACTTAGAAGCACTACTAGATTCACCGCGTTCCAGTTTCTTTTCTGTACTAGGCAAGAGACCTTTAGAAAGATTAGGTTTTACCATTTCAGGATGAGCATCTATAGATGATTTCTGGAAAATAGATCCTCTTGGTCGAAATTCAGAAGCAAACTTATTCCTAATCCGACGAATAGGCCCCACAGACCCATAGCCATCAACTGCATCACCCTCTTTCTCCTGAAAATTATGTTGAATACATTATGAAGAAGAATTCATCCACATCACAGCTGCTAAAAATGGAAGTCAAATGTGACAGTGTAGAAGTGCAATGTCATGCATTTTCAGCCTCACTAGGACCATATAATGCAGTCAAATTCTTTTCAAGACTCAATTTTGAAATCTTAATTACATAATGCGGGACATCATGATAATGCCTTCTACAGGACAAGTTATCAATGGAGCATGACAACTGAAAATTGCTATGCTATGCTAGCATGGATTAATTGCAAAAATTAAATGTGTACCTGCCCATAAATGGATGTATGAGCTTGCTGAAAGAGTGTAGATGATCTGTTCTGGAACCTGCTATCAGCTTGTAACTGGGCAGTAAAATCATGTAGATATTGTAATTATCAGTCCTTGCATATTACTGAAGCATACTTCACAAAATTCAATTAACTTCATATACCTTGACTCTGGACTTGGATGCTATGGTTCTAGAATATGGGGTTCTAGGAAAATCAACATGTCCATATCTGCCTCTTTGACTCTGCGGTGTTACATAACCATGTACCTCGGCACCAGGCCAACCAATGGATGGTTTAGGTGAAGGGGGTGGCACTAATGGCTTTTTTGCAAATTCATCACTCACTTGTTGAGCTCTTTTGCTTTTTAGCATTAAACTATAAGGGTCATGTCCTCGTTCTGAGGTACGACTACCCATATATGCCTGAGCAATATCAACTGGGGAGGCACCAATAGCATCTTTAACCTGTAAAATATTGTGAAATAAAGATAAAGTCCTCCATGCATTATATTCGTAACACGTTCTTCAAAAAACAAAAAATTTAGTTAATTTTTACAGATGTTAGAAAGTATACAATAGTGACAACAGTGAGTTAGGAGATATGAATTGCACTCACGTCTGTTTTTTGGAGAGAAGTTCCAATATGTCTCTCTCTGTCTTCCTGTTTTCCCTCAAGCGGTGTTCTTGGGATTTTTTGCATCCGAGTAACCTGTTCGGTATCATGAAGATATAATTTGTGCCAAGAAGATAAAGTCTTCCATGCACTAGATTCTAATGCAGTTTCTCCAAAAGAATATTTAGATAAATGTTTGAGCTACACAAAGTATACAATATACATCAGTTGATATTAGCCACAGAAGTAAATGTGTGCAACCAATCGAATCAGGAACACCATAGTACACTCACATCTGATTTTTGAATAGGAGTTCCAATGATAGGTCTGTTTGTGTCTTGTTGTTTTTCTTCAACTGGTATTCTAGGAATTTCTTGTGTCAACATAACCTGTTCAGCATCTCCTCCACTAGGATTCTTCTTTTCCCCCTCCATGTCCACCCTAGAATTCAATATTTCCAGCAAATGGTTGATTTCCTCTCTGCATAGCACAGCAGGATGAGCATTATGATAGAAGCTTGAAGAATGCTTGACATATTAAGTAAGACTGACAGAATTACAATTGTGCTGTGAACATATACAAGTGGCTTAAGGAAAAAAGGAAAGATGCTTCCTTTATACATGGTGGTGCAACCATTTCTCCCAAAAGCTATATCTAGAAGGAGAGGCGCATTCAAGGCCTTTATCACCCACGACCAGGCCTGAGTATCCACCCCAAGCACTATTTATATGAAACTTAGCTCCTGTTTGTCCCACATTATTTTTTTCATTCTCATTCTTCTACTCATTTTCAACCACACATTCTTCAATAAAATAATATTTTCCATCACATCAATAACTTTTTCTCATTTTTCAACCACATATTTCTCATCACACCACNCCAAGCACTATTTATATGAAACTTAGCTCTTGTTTGTCCCACATTATTTTTTTCATTCTCATTCTTCTACTCATTTTCAACCACACATTCTTCAATAAAATAATATTTTCTATCACATCAATAACTTTTCTTTCTTTTTCAACCACATATTTCTCATCACATCACTTCAAAAAATTGCATTTTTTCATTTTAATGTGCACCAAACACACTCTTATTTCATGAATCCCTTTTGAGATAGGCCCACCTTCATATTGAGGTGATGCTTCGCATCATTCTATTGAACAGGAGACTTCCAGTATCAACTGATGTAGGGTGGGTAACGAAACCAAACAATTTCTCCTAAAAGCTATAAGCATATAGAGAATGGGAGAGGTGCCATCAAACCCTTTATCAACCACGACCAGGCCCGGAAATCTTTCCCAAGCACTATTCATTTGGACCTTACTATGGTAATCCCTTACGAGATGGGCCCAACGAGTACAAGTCTACTACGAGACGTACATTCTTGATGCCTTAATATATCAATCATGCATATCACTGACAAGGGAAAAAAGAATGACCATGTGTAGCAACTGAATCCATTCTTTCATACAAATTCCAATTGCACAAGGTTATATCTACTAGGGGATGATATAAGTAAAAATAAATAAGAACAAAAGTCAAAAAACTAAAAGCCTACCTGGAAAAAGTTTTCCCTTTCAGCAGCTGTTCGAATCTCGAAAAGTCAGTACAATCACTAGAATTTTTTACTTTGTCTTGTCCAAACTCATTGTGATCAAAAACTTGGTTCAATCCATCAGCAACTTCACTTGGACCACCTACTGCATAAACGTGATTTTGAGCTTATTTTCAACATGTTATTAACAATTTTTAACAGAAGGAAGTACATAATAATATACTGAATCAACGCAAAGAGCTTCAATAAAACCAAAAGTATTAATGAAACAAGTAAATCTTTTATTCTTTAAAGTAAATCAGACAGTTGTATTGATATTTAATACAATGAAATAACAGTAAATTCTATAGATCATAAATATTTTTTTCTTTCTTGTGCTCTGATAACAAAAACTTATTGATGCTATATAAAAGGAAAAGCAACCAGTGTATAAAGATGACAGGTATTGTCCAAAAATTTCCAAATTCAATCATTAGTCAACTCATCGCTGATCAGCTATCCCAGAAACTCAGCTCGGGCACCTAACATAGATAAACATTGTTCAAATAATTGGACACCGCACACCTTGGTAAAAGTTTGAGTGAATCACCACATCCAAGAACACGGTGTATACAAGATCAAGCAAACTTAACACATCATATTTACAAATTTGTTTACATTTTATTTTCCCTTTTTTCACCAAATCTTAACATCTGAAAACTAGATATATAAATAAAAACAAAATAAAGAAAATATATCCTGGATAAACAATTCTGTTTTCCCTGTTGAATAACTACTTGTTAATTTCTAATTCATAGAAGAAAAAAATCATTACATTGCACAGATTGCAACAAAACAATGTATATTAATTGTACCAATTGCTTAGTTTTCTGAACTAGTTCAAACGGAAGCTTCATTGGGTGTTTTAGATTTTCATTTGAAAAAAAAAAAAAAATTAAATTTTATTCAAGGAATGTCAATCCTGGAATGCCTTCTATTCTTCAGCTACATCAGAATATTGTGAATTAAAAGTTGGACAAAATGCACTGTTGAATGTCACTTGTCGATGATGTACGAAAGGTAAGAAACCAGATTTATGATTGGGTATTCAGTAATTTAAAATTAAATAAGTCTAAGAGCGTCTCCAAGGAACTCTTTATTTTTAAAGAGCATCTTGGTCATAACACGGAGCATCTTTAAATTTAAAGAGTAAAGTGTTTTATAAACTCCAACAAACTCTTTATTTTCTTTTTCTATTCATTATTTTACCCTCATTTTTCAATAAATATATATTTTTTAGATATCGATAGCTAAAATATTTGATATAATATGAATAGTTTATGTAGTGGAGCATTGAAACTTGATAATTTTATTAAATGTAATCATGATAAATTATAGAGAGTAAGTTTGGCTCTCCAAATATAGAGAGACAAACTCACTCTCTATTTCAAAAGTAAAAACAAAGAGTCTTTTGAGCCTCATTTTAAGATTTGACATTTCAAAATAAAGAGCGTCTAACTTTTACAAAGTTTCTTGAAGATGCTTTACTCCTAGTCTTATTTCAAAGAAGCGTAGAATAGGGCACCATAGTTTGGCTTTACATGTCTCCTACAACAAAATGGTATTACATTATCTAATCATGTTGGGGAGACCCTTCCAAAAGATTCAAAAATGGAACAAAATGAGAAGCCGAGAATTGTGTTCTAAAAGTAACAGGGGTTTCTTCAAAACTTCCCTGTAATAATTATGTCAAATTTATAGACTAATGATCGTTACCTTATCATATAGGCACGTATTTAATCAAACATAAAAAATCTAAAAAACAATTAAAAACACTTCCCACTTACACTTGAACTGCCTTTGACACTATCTTCAGCATTTGCTGGCAGTTCAGAATCTGGTCTATCTGCACAGGTAAAAAGATACAAGTCTTAACAGATAAAAAGACAAGGAGAGCAGAGAATATTGTAAAATATTTTATTGAAGAGCATAAACATAAATGAATTGTTAAATGATCCATAATAACTGAAAGAAAACCAGCCTAAATTGCACAAAAAGAAGGCTTCTAGTATATCACTTATCATCATCGAGAAGTAATTGTAGTCCATACTATCCAAAATGTTAATGCTATCTTGAATTCTATTAATTGAATATAGTCTTGTATAATAAAATCAATGCGGGTAGAAACCAGAAAATAGTACATTTGCTTCAGGGTTGCATTTTGTTGCTCTTACCAATTTCAATTTTAACTGTACAGAATTTCAGTTTTACCTTCACAAGATACTCTCATATTTTCCATGTATTACAGCGTGATGTCACCACATAGATATTATATTAATTTCTCTGTGTACATGGTAAAAAAAAAAAGTTCCATAAAGCGTGATGCAAGTGCAATTGTTCAAAGTAAGAGATATGAGTAGTTTATCATAAACAGCCTTTGGATGCCCTCCTTCCCCATAATCTATTCCAAGCCAAACCTTCAATCTTCATCCATAAAGAAATTCAGCCTGGCCCCTTATGCTCTCTACTAACATATGATATGAACATATATTGCACAAGAGAAACATGTCTTGCGACGACCAATGTAGAGAACAAAATTCCTGTTCTGTAGCTTTTTTAAATTTGAATTTCACTAATTTTCACTAATAGGAAATACTGATCTAAATAATTGAATATTCTAGATTCTATATCTCCCCAATGACAAGCTTGTCTACTGAATTCCTAGTTCAATAAACCACAGTATCATTAATGCAGGTAAAATGAGACCAGCAGTCTACGAAGTAAATCGATTAAGGCTCTCAGAAATGTATCCAAAGCCAGGTAATAAAAACTTGAAAGGTAAAATAAAACTGAAATCAGATAAATAGGTAAAAATCTTGTACAAGGGGGTAACACTATAACTTCAGTGGTTCTAACAATTAAAAAATTAGGTCTTGATCCAATATAATGCACCATTATCCATTTTCTTCCCTAAAGTACGCTAAATACCCTATTTATTGTTAACTCATCCATGATAAACCCACCAAAGCTTAAATGGAATTTACCGGTGGCGTCTAAAAGGATTTGCCTGAACTATAGAAACACTACTTCACTTCTTCTTCTTTTTTATTTCTTTTTTTTTTAATTTCTCCTAGCACCCCATGAAATATAAAGCATATTCAAAAATATACTTTCCAGCCTCCTGTAATATGGACCTTTAAAACCATAATTCGCTAAAGAGATCACTATAAAAATTTGCAATTATTCACCCTTCTCCATTGTATTTAGTTCCTAAACTGTAGTGTATTGAGATGCTATCGCTATAATATCAATATATACACACAAATAAACAGACGAAAAATAAAAAAATTAATGTCAGTTTACCAGTAAGGTGACTAACCATTGTTCCCCGCCAAAGGAAGAGCGGGAGAGGGGGCCGACTTGGAGAAGAATGAAGGGAAGATCTTGGTGGCGCCGCCGGTTATAAGACGACAGGCAGGAACGACAATCTTCGACAACCAGCCACGGCCATTATGATTATTGGTCGGCGGAGGACGGGCATAAGGCATCGCTGGTGGCTTCCTCCCCGACGGTTTCCGAAACTTTCCGCCGGCGCCTCTTCCTTCGTACCCGTGGTCAGCGGCGTACAATGACACTGTCGCTTTTGTGTCTTCCATTACTCCCCGTTTGGTGAGGAAAGGAATTGTTCTTTTCAATAATTATTACTAGTGTAACGCTTTCCAGCGGTTGGATTCGACCAGAGAGTAATCAAAAATTCAAGAACCCTAAATTGTTGGGGGGTGTCAATCTCTTTGTTCGATTTACAAAACTGCGAATCCACGTGAGGATTTGAGCGACTGAATTGATTTTCTCCCAAGTCTGCGGATTCGGATTTGATAAGAACAGTGCGCAGACACCGGAGGTCTTGTTGTACCACAAGTCAAAGAAAGCAGTCAAAATATACTGCTCCTAGCAGCGACTTAAAATAGGCATGAATTATATGCAAGTTTGAAGTTTGGCTAAAATCTTTACTAGAGACAAAAAAATCCGACCCGCCCCCACCCGTCCCAAATGGGCGAAAAAAATCCGTTCCGACGGGTTGGCGGGGTGGGGATTGCCGCCCCGCCACGGTCGCGAGGCGGGACGGGGCGAGGGTGCCTCGCCCGGAAGCCGCCCCGCCCCGCCCCACCCCGCGAAGTTAAA
>CAIGRS010177485.1:0-15247 GCA_903798395.1 Fraxinus floribunda | reverse complement strand
AGTACTCATAAGGTTATGTTTAATACACAAATATAAGGTAACACATATAGCTCAAGTGGGAGATTATAAGGATTTTAATCAAACATGTGGGCTTATATGTGAAATACTATGTATTAAATTAAATACTATCAATTTTAGTTAAATCCGTTTAAAGTGATCTAATAAGATTTCGGTACTTTGAGTTTTGAAGCATTCAATTAAAGTGTGAGCCTTTTACGTGTAAAAACCAAGCATGTTCCTAATTTCACGATAGACCAAATTAGGCTAATGAGCCGTTAATGTGTAAAATCGCAAACTAAAATAAAGGAAAAAACGTATTGATCTGGAAGACTAAAATCTCAAAATTCATCCATTGTAATAATCATGTCGATTCAGTTACGCTTCCACTTCAGTTCACAAATTCTTGATAATCTAACATGAACGATCGTTATGACGATAAACATAGTAATAAAAAAAAAGTATCTTCCGTTTATAATTTTCTATAATTTTAGAGGCTAAACATAGTATATTTGCTGTCAACTTCCCCGACCATATTAAATATGTCAATCTTTTGATTAAATCGAAAGGTTTGGGTTCATGATATATATATATATTTTCCAGTTACCTTACTGGTGATTGTATTCTCTTTTTCCTTTACTTTTCTTTTCTTTTCTTTTCTTTTCAGAGTTCTTGGGAAATTATCATATAGTATGATTTTTTCTTATAAATAAATTAATTAATATGAACTGAATACAATAGATGTCAATCTTTAATTAGACAGTACTAACTACTAAGGAAGAATATGAAGTTAAAATAGGCAAAACATACGCTCAAGAAAATGAAGTTTTTTTCTTTTTCCCCCATTTTTCTGCTAGTCAAATAAGGACGAACCAAAATTAAAATCTTATATATTGTAATGTATATAATAAATCCAGTCCGCATATCAAACATATACTCGATAAAAATATCAAGCAGAAGAGTGGCTGGCATTATTCTCTCATTCCCTTTTTGCAACTATAAATATTTCTTGAAAGCAAAAAAGAAGTTTTCGAGAGGTACATTTGCTCATAATTTTGCCAATTGTTGACTAAACGACGGGTCAACGCACACAACAACCTGCAATGTTTTTCAATCAAGGAATTAAAGTATCGATATAGGAATCAAAAATGAAAGGAATTAGAAAGTGAAAGAAACTGTCTTGTGACAATGAATGAATACCTTGCCAACACTTTTACCAGAATGAAGATAGTCAACTGCATCAGCCACCGAATTAACGCCTAAAAATGGTTTTGGATCGACAACAACCTGTCATACAGAGATAAAGCAAGTCTCGTGAAGATACGTGTATAAGCCCAAATAGCTTAATAATTCATTATATTGTTCGCTCTTGTCCAATGTGTGTTCCAAAACATGTACATGATGGCCCAAGTAGTTTAATAATCCGATTCAAGAATAATTATGTCAGTAGGTTATGAGAACTTGCGTCCAGTAATTGAGACTGATGAAACTTGCACAGCATATGTGAACCAAAAAGTGCCGAGCAAATGTATTACACCTTGAGCTTTCCCAAGGAGTAGAGATCAACGAGCTTATCTAGATGTTGCTGCCAGAGGTGAGCATATTGTACTAAGAAGAAGCCAGCCTGAAAACATTGGGCATCAAGCCATTAAAATTGCATAAGACATAAAATATCATGTGCTCGTAATTCAATCATGAGATATTTTTGAAACAAAAACGAAGTTCAAAGTCAACGAAGGTGCTCAAGGAGGGACAAAATATCTTCAAGTCATATTTTGGGAAATGTATGGATGTAATCATTTCCTCAAAATACTAAGCCATTCCGTTTGGAGTAAATTAAGTTGGAAGACAATTTTACAAGGCCAGTAAAACTCGCCTTTGATCACAGGTCAATTTGCTAAGGACTCGTTGGGTGAAATGGAGATTCTACTATTTGTGCAACAAAATCAAGAGGCTACTGGGATGAACTTCTACAGATTAATATTTGGTAACAGTAGGAAATATAAAGATCATAGCATATTCCAATAACAGCATTAACAGCAGTAGAAAGGCAGAAAAAAACGACGATGATAGACTGGGATCAACATACTGAGCAAAGTTGTAGGACAAAAAGCTATAATGAACATCCTCAGTAAACTAATAGTCTAATAATACACCCAAGTATTAGTGCTCATTCATACAAAACGTGAACTAAAAAATATCTATCTGAAAACATACTTACACTATTAACTGAATTTAAAGCCAAATACTACTCCAAAGATATACAGTATTAACAAGGAAAATGGGAACCAATCGATTTTTTGATAGCAACAAAATCAGAGTAAAACAGATTATTAACATGTAAAATGTATAAAATATCGATCACTTACTACAGTCTGGCTTTTGTTCAGAATCTTTTCACATAACCCAGTATAATTTCGTGGCTTCCACCCCTGGTCTCCTTGATACTAAAACCAGATGAATATGTTATCATAAGTTTAAAAAGTGAATTGAAGATCAAAAATCAAATGATAAAGAAATTTGTTTCCTTTGAACTATATATTAGTCTAAATTTAAGATGGTCAATCAAGGCTGATGCCAACAGATTGAAATACATACTATATATGTTCAGAATCAAGTCCAAACCTGAGAAATCATTCCAATCACGACAAGTCGTCCATATTTTGCCAAAGCATTCAAGCATAGATCAAACATTTCACCACCAACAGACTCGTAGACAATATCAACACCTTCAGGGAACTCAGCCTTTAGCACCTGGAAACACAAATAGAACACACTTGCAATACTGGAAGATCTTGAGCATTTATATTGTTGTCAATGGAAAAACTCGTATAATTAAGAATTTGTATAGACATCCATTGTTCCCTCCCTTTTCCGAAATAAAAGGCCATCCATTTGCATTGAGTACGTCAAGAAAATCTCCATATAACATAACCTTGGAGTTTCCCTTTTATGATTGATCATGGAAGTTTTTTTTTTCTTCTGATGCATATTTTGATGTGGAACTTCATGCGTAGTAAGTTCTAAGGTTTTCCTCCCATGAAGGACCCTTAATCCATTTTTTAGTTTCCAAGTGTGAACCTCATGCTTTGATTTTATAATGCCTGGTAGGTTAGTTTTTACTTGTTTTATGTTATTATATCTATTAAGTTTCAAAAGTGACCCCTTCATAATGGCTCTTTTACGTATGTCACTTTATCTTAGTTAAATTTAATGTTTTAAGTAATGCACCTATTCTTGATTTCTCTATAATTCAAAGCTATAGGAGACTAAGAAATAACGACAAAGCTTTAGGTGACTGTTCACTTAATAGTTGTGCCTAACGCAGCACAACGTAATTAATCTACCAATTCTAATATTCTCTATTTAAGACCAACTCTAGACTTGTTCACAATTGACTCCTTTCGTCTTCCTTTACAAAAGAAAAGAGGTTGACCTAGCATGCACAAATGTAATGTTAGGTGACAAATATATTGAGACCTTGTTCTACTCTGGAACAGAACTAGGAAAACTATGTCAATTTTTATGGACACATGACAGTCAGACAATATTATTATTGCAAAATATTCGGGAATCTAGGGAACTTGATTTTCATATTTTTGTGTGCAAAAGAAATAAAATACACATCAACTTGTGTCGAGAGAGAGAGAGAGAGAGAGCCTGAAGGTCAAAACTTCAAAATTCTGAAGCATGTTATATCTAATCAACCAATGGTCTAACTCACAATAGGATAAGGTTCCATCCAGCACAAAAGAAAAAGGAAAGGAAAAGAAAGAAAAGATGAATCTGTATGAGAGTTAAGGACCTAAGGTTTACGGAGAATGCTTCTCCACTACCCAAGGAATCTTTTTATATTATTGGAGTTCTATTTCTGAGTCACAGCATTGAAAATATCTTCCCGCAGCTGTGTTTTTTCAACCAAGCTTCTTTACCAGGAGAACGGCCATATATTCTGATAATGTCAAAAGGAAAATTTAATAGGACAGAGCTTAATTGAGCAGTGGTTCCCCAATAGCGGCATGACGATCATGTATATCCAACATATCACGACTTCTAAAAAGGTAGTACAAGAAAGCAAGCAAGAGATTATTCCTAACACAAACATGAGAGCTTGGATTGTGCAGGTTTAATCAAAAGGAATGGACAAGATCTAATATAACAATTGTATGTGAACCCAAAGCAAAACTCAAGCTTTGATGTGCTAGAGTGCATTATGTTTTTTCACCTTTCACATCCTTACTCTCTGGCCACCACATATGCAAGTGCAAAGATGCAAGTGCAAAGTAAGAAATGAAACAACAAAATTCTCCAAGATACGTACATTTTTGATATTTTCTTCTTTATAGTCAATAACTCGATCAACTCCTAAATCTTTCAAAAGCTTGGCCTTTTCTTTGCCCCCACAAGTTGCAACAACCTTATTCCCAGCTAGTTTAGCAAGCTGCATCAAGTAATAGTTGTTATAAGCTCATATGAGTTGCAGTAAAATGACTAGAAAGGAATGTTATTTCTCGTTGGTACAATTTAAGAGATGTAGCCCATGTTTGAGCCTCATTCTTTCTCATTTTTTTTCATTCATTTTTCTACAGTACTCATTTTCAACCACACATTCTCCAAATAAAATAATAATACACACAAATCTAAAACTTTTCATCACTTTTTTACCACACATTATCCCATCAATCACTATTCAAAAATTACTTCTTTCTAATAGATAACTCTCAAATTGTAAGTGAAACGTAAAATGAGAAAAATGTGTACTATTCAAATTTAAGCTTGTGTTTGAGCCACATTCTTTATCATTTTTTTCCATTCATTTTTCTACAGTACTCATTTTTAACCACACATTTTTCAAATAAAATAATATTACACAAAAATCTAAAACTTTTCCACCACACATTCTCCCATCAATCACTATTCAAAAACTAATTATTCCTAAAAAATGGGAGCCAAACACCCACGTAACACTTTCATGGTGATGCAAAAGACTATATGCGGACCAACATGGAATAAGAAATCAAGAAGAAAGAATCTTATTCAACTCAACTGCCCAAAACCGCAGTGCGTGAACAAAACAGCAGAGTAATATATAGATAATGGACATTGGAGCAGTGGTGCTGCAATCTAGCATCAAGAGCTCACAACATGTGAAGGCCACTCCCCAGGGTAAAGCTGTATATGTTAAACCTATCCAGACCAAGTAGATGGAACCTCATGGATGGATGTTTCCCTCAAATAGAGGGGGTGATCAATAAAAGTGAAGGTCAAAAGAAAGAATTTGTTATTGCTTCTTTAAAAAACAGAAATAGATTAGGTATTACAATGCACTGTGCAATTTTGTTCCAAGTATTATTGGCATAAGTTAAAGCGGACCATATACATGTAGGAAATTATTAGATGGATATCCATGTCATCATTACTACTATACCTGCACAGCAAACTGCCCGGTGCCCCCTGCAGCAGCGGTGACAAGAACTACTTTTCCAGATTCCATCTGTGCCGCCTACAAAGTAGGAAAATGGGGAACTGCTTAGCAATATAAATAGTCCAATTGAAATATGTCATCCAAATAATACAACACATAACCAAAAGAATTGTTTTCTACTAACTGCAAGGACAAATAAGCCCCTGTTTGGTTTAGCTAAAAATCATATTTTAGTAGATTTTAATAAAAGTTGGTGAAATGTGTGCTTGAAAAGTTAATAAAAGTTGTGGTCCCGTGATATAGTGGTTGAAAATAAGTTTGTGAAAAAATGAGTTTTAGAAAATAGGGGCCAAATAGAGGATAAATTAGTTATGCTGACAATACAACACATTCAGAATAGCATGAAAAATATTGACCAAGTATGAGGAGAATAATAAAGAAAGAAACAACAAAATAATGTATCTCAAACGAAGAAAAACCTTTTCTAAAGCAATGGAAGCTGTCAATCCCGATGTGAGCATGGCAACAACTTCCGGATCTGGTCTTGCCACAGGAAGGATGTGTTTTGAAGGTACCTAAATTACATGTTTATGCATATTATCACCTCAAGAAATATGAAAATAAAAAAATGAATAACAAAACAGACCAATCTCAAAGTCAAAAAATTATAAATGTTTTACCGTGGTGAATTCAGCGTAACTTCCAAAAGTCATTATTGCAGCCGGGGTGCCAGGCTTTAAGTTTTTAACAGAATCGCCTACAGCAGCAATTATTCCCACTCCCTGAATTATAAGATAAGATTACGTTTGTGATCCCCCAAAAGAATCGTTTGATATTGGATAAATCAAAAAGTACCCGACAACAAAAAAATATAATAAACTAATATGAATAGAAAGATCAATGATAAGGCAAATAGAACAAGCATTAAAAGTGACCCTATTCCATCACGAACTACTACTTTCTGTCAATGGACCAATATGTTGGAACTCTGAAAAACTGACGCATCAATAACCAATAACATGATAAGAGTCGTGAATTAAAATGAGTGTAACAAAGTCCCAAGAAAAAATTGAAACTAGAAACTGTCAACTCAAAGACATTTAAATCTAATACAAATGCACATGCGTCTTATGAAGATTGCATACATTGTACCTTGTAAAACTTAATAAATATTTAAAATAAAAAACAATATCATGTACATTTAACATACTAACTTCTTAGTCTGATGATAACCAACATGCAAGATGTTAGCGATAAGTTTGATTGAGTGCGATGCACATACAAAGCCGTGCAATAATCTTCGGACAAAAGATAGATCACAAAATTTGAGATAAAAAGTTCAGATATTTAAGTGATGTTCAAAAGAGTTTTATGGAAGATCATATGCCTAAACAATTTTTAACCTCACGCAAAAGTTAGATTCAAGGAGATAACGAGTCTGAAGATACAGGAGCATCATATGTCTCATGCCATGAATCATACGATTGAAGTGGAAGGTATGAGAGATACATGTGAAGAGGATGTATCACTCGTATGAAGTGGAATGGCTAAAAAGTTCATATGTATAACGCAGAAAAAACATAAGGGCCATACATATAATGAAGTTGTATCATACATGCAACGTAGAAAAAAATAAAGGTCATAAGTCTGGAAGTTGATTTGCATTCACCAAGTGTGATATGTTTAAGAGACCATACGTATGGCTTTGTATAATACACTTGATGTGAATTTTGAAAAGGTCATATGAATGATAATTTTTATCATATATCTGAAGAGGAAATCCGAAAGACCAGACATATAATGGTCGTATAGGGAGTTTCAAACGTCCATTCTTGATGATTCAGACATTTATTGAAGTATTTAAATACTTCATACGTTCAGGGATATTATCAGAATTACAGATCCAGATCAAGCTATTGGAGGAATCAGACGACAAACAAATTTTCCTTAGAAGTCCAACGGACATTGTGCAACAACAGGCAACTAAAGAAGACTTCCTACATACACTTTCTTCTTTGTTATTATTGTTTGTCGTGACTCGCCATCAGAAAGTCCATAAGTATTGTTCCTATCTTGAAAGCTACTCAAGCTGCTAGTCCATAATAGATAATAAACCTAAATTCTTCTGGAGAACTCTAATCACAAGATTTTTAAAATGAAAGGAGTAAACAATAATATTTTAAGTTGTAAAGTGTTAAAATCAGTCTTTTGAGAAGAAACCCTCTGAGCGTAATCTGCAAAGAATATTTTTTTTCTTGCTCTGTGATTCTCAAATCAGTGCAAATATCTAAGCTTGCCTACTGCTGTTATAAGTAGGTATCTGAGCCAATGAAAAGAAATGGGAGAGAGTTGTTGCTAAACTGGTGAAATACTAAAAGGTAGACTTCAGAAATGAATGTAGACTCATGAGGTGAACCGTCATAAATCTGGCACTCTCTTACCATCTCTTTACTTTCTGAAACTTCATATTTATTGATTCATTCATACAGTGAAGATTTTTAAAGAAGAAACAAATAGGTTTTGAATGAGCAAGCAGCAGAAAACAATAAAATATTTCTATATATTCAACCCCCCACTCCTCTTCCCCCCAAGATTAAACTTGTCATCTAGGATTAACACATATTACAGTGCTTGATGCAAAACCTTTGCAAAGATGACACTGATACTATGTTTGAGACGTCAATTCGGAATGGAACTAGTAACAAGCTAGAAACAACATGATTTAACTTTATGTCAAAGTTATAAAGCTTGAAAAGGTATTGGGTAAGTACAAACATGCAATTCATTGTTTCATTCCGGGAGAAGGAGAAAGGTAAAAGGCTCTAGTTTAGGGAAGTGCACAAGAAGAAACAATATGAAGCAAGTCATTCATTTCAAAAGTGAAGGAGCAGTTACATTATTAAAGTTAAAGTATGATATTTTAGCATTCCATATATCTTAACAATGAATGGCAATTAAAGTAATGAGAGTTGGAAAAAGCATGAGGAATTACTGGTAGGGACACTTTCAGAGGATCAATGCTGATTGTAAAAGCGTACAATAAACGTTGTTTAAATACACCAATCTAAGTCTCAAATTAATCTAAAACTTGAGTTTTTTTCTTACCTCAAAGCCAGCATCAAATGGAAGACGGGATTTGATGTCCTTTTCGTCTCCACTAAAATACCGTCCTGAGCTAAAATTCACCTGTTATGAAATGCTCTCTGTTAGTGCACATGTAAATAGGCTCCTCATCATGATATATATGTACACCAGGTAAGTTTATTCCAGATAATAATCCTTACGCTAATCAGGTTTAACCCAATAGAGCCAGCCAACACCAAAAAATAATAAATATGCAAGTAGCAAAGTGTAACTACATTAGAAGAGCCTTAAATCTAAATATTCCTAGATATATTATAATTTACAATGTACCTATGTTGTGCAACGTACATGCACCGTATAGTGTAAGGCATGTTATTTCTTTTTTTTTTATTTTTTCAAAATATAGGATACCAAACTTTAGGACATCTATTTGATTCACATAAAACTTATAGACACAAAAATCAAATTATAAGAGTAACGAACTTACATCACTAGCATTAACACCGGCATAAATGACTTTCAAAAGCACGTGATCAGGTTTGAGGGGGAGTCTCAACGGAGCACGTATTACACTGGTAGCCCTACGAAAATCATGATTCAATGTGTGGACAACTCTAGAGAACAAGAAAAAAAAACATTCGTTAAAAAATAATCAATAAATGATTTGGTAAACATACAAGAGGAGAGAAATAATTGCAACAGTGATTTACATGAAATTGTAGCCACATGCTTAATAGAAGAAAAACTATTATGTACTATTTGATCACATTCTGACAAATAATTAGAAGAAACATCAATGTAGGGGCAAAAAATCCTCAAAATATTTTGAAAGAAAAAAATGAGCTAAAACATAATCATCACAAACAAGTTAAATAAGCTACTCTTATGTGGATTTCAGTGCTCAGTTGCTAGCATATAAAGACCCTTTTAACATATAAATATCAAAATTTTAACTCTTCCATTAGATCATTATATAATTCATAATGAGTGACCAATGCCTTCTTGTGCCCACAAGATGGTTGCATTTCAAAGTCGAGGAACAAACATAAGAAGATGACATAGACTACTTCCACTCTTTTTAATGCAAGTAACTGAATTTATGTCTTCTTACATCTTCTCAAAACTTTGGGGTATTTGAGTACTCAATGGGGACATAAATGAAGACTTTCTCCTAGATGTTAAAAGGCGCACACGGTATTTTGCTTCTTCTGCAGGAGTTGGCCAATACTCTAAGCCCCTTCGCTTAGATATCCACAAGCAAGACCCAGCTTTAGTCTCGTCGCTTATAAGCTCAAAAGCACCTGAATATTGGACAATTAGAAACTCACAGCTAAAAACAGAGGTTGCAATACAATAACCGAAAAGGGTAAAGTATAATGACAGATTAATTCTTCAACTAATTTCGTAAATACAATAATGAACAGTATACCCTTGACATGCATGATGGTATTACATACACATCCCATATATCAACGAAGTTCTATGATATATAGGGTGAAGTTTTGTAAAATTATTTGCAATAGTACTTACCTTTCACAACCATTTCCATTGGCAAGAAGCCTCCAATTAGATCAATAAATTTAGGATCCACTTTTGAGGCCAAATCAGTTTGCACAAACTGCAAGCAGAAGAGGGAATAATCATTTTTATAGAAAAGATTAGAAATATTAATTGGTATTTTTTGCACCAATGATGAAAAGCTTCATGTGCTTTCGTTAAAATTAGTTGGTATGACAAAATGAGTGACGGATAAGTTGATATTAGTTGTGAGTCCTAAAAAATGTATGGTTAAAATTAATGTTTGAATTGACTACTAAATTATAATGTTTCCCAAACATGCATTTATAAAACTGCTTGCAACTTGCTAACACCATCTCTAAGAAATCTCAATAAGAAAGCTAAAAATTCTTATGTTACCACGTAGTATGGAAAAGCATCATGCTAAAGAATGAGCTAGATAGATATTAATTGATGATAAAGCTATAGTCCCTCTGTCTGAAATTGAATAACACCCCCCCCCACCCCCCACCCCACCCCACAAACACCAACCGAATCTTCACCACCACCATCAAGCCTCATCCTTGCCAAGTTTCGTGCTAACCTGGCCAGTCTCCCATTAGTACAAACACTATCGTTTCAACTTCTTAGATCACAGCCATTCCGTTAGCTGATGTTGCTATAAAACACATCCAACTTAAAATTAACAACCTTCCTCACAAGCTGACCTTCAAAACCAATAACCACACCTCTTCTCCTACTAAATACATCAGATTAACCAATTGATTTGAGGTGTTTTTCAGTAATGGTAAGTGTACTTCGAGAAGCTTTGGGTTATATGTAGTGATAGTTGATCATAATGATTTTGGGTCATCGGAGTGAGTGACATATTGTGGTCCTTTTTCCGATTCTTCTAATTTCAGATTCATTAATGCGTATGGTTGATCATAGTGGGGGAAGAGGAAATGGTGGTCGTTGTGATTTTGAGGGGTTGTCAAGGTGGTGGTTGTTTGGGGGCGATTTGTAATATTGGTTTTCATTGTGGCAGTCTTTTCCCTAAAGGTTCTGGGGGGTGGCGACAATGATCATTTTGGCCTCAGGCTTTGGCCATCGATGATGGTGCCATCCTGATTTTTTTATAATAGTTGGTTTCTTTAAGGTGGTGGTGCTTTCATTCCTTTCCCTTTCTTCGTAGGAAACTGCATCCAGAAGAAATTTGCAGTGGATTCAGAGCAGCTGCTTATTTTAAGGGGTTCAGTTGCTTGTTCCCAAAGGGTCGGCGGATAGCTGGTTGCTGAGGAAGTAACTTTGCCATAAATTTTGAGAGCGAAAAAACTGGGAATGTGAATTGAGGTAAAAAGTATGTTGACTCATGGTTATTAGAATTGAGAATTGAAGCAAAATATATTGGTGATGAGCGAGTAAGTCCAAATGTAGCAGTACATATTAAGAAAACTGAATAAATGAGTTAAACGGAGAGAGAGAAAAAAAGGCATTTGCAGCTATTAGGAAAAATTAACCGTTAGCAGTATGCAGCTCTTGATGAACAAACAGGATTAAGTGACCCGCTTGAAGATCTGGAAACAATAAATAATTAACATCTCTAAAATGATAGAGGTGCAGCTGTATCAAGACCTCCTCTTTAATATTTTAAGAGTCAATAACTACAGGTCAGTTCACAAAGCAAAAACCATCTCGCTAATTGGGGATGACAAGTAACTACTGCTCCTTACAACAATATGATTGACGCGGGGTATTTTCATTATTTTTATTATGAAAGACACATGTACAGGGATGGTAAGCCTTAAGGCAGCTAACAGACTTTTAGTCCTTCATCCAGTCTCCATTCCCAAATAAGGAGAGGATTCTTTTCAGATAATCCCTTGTCCTAACTCTTCTCCAAGTCGAGTACAATTGACAACTCATTCTCAAGCTCCTAAGACTAACATTGCTGAGAACCATTTCTGTTCCACACTGTTACACGACGTATCTATCTATCCTTTGGAGCAACTATGGGACTCTATTTGTTGGTCGACGTAGAGATAGAGACTAAATCACAATGAATGGTACTTCCCTTTTGGGCAGTTGCAGGGAAAGGAGGTATTCAAACCCCGACACAGCGGTTCATGTCCAACCTCTAACATCAATGAGGTGTAGCATATCTCAGCCCATTACTGCTGTGCACCTCAGGTGTGTCCTTAAAAAAATTAAATAGAGCTTACCTCAGGGCAAAGCACATTGATACGGATCCCTTGACGCTTGTAAAGAGCGAGGGATCTGGTGAACATAACCACGCCTCCTGTGAAATTTCTTATCATCGTCAGGCCAGAAACATATTGTAGATCAATTACATTTGGGAAGAACTGACAGAAAACAATGTATAGATAACTACAAACCTTTTGAGGCAGAGTAGATAGGGTCAGCATACATTGGGTAGAGCCCCGACGCAGAGCCAAGATTAATTATCACACCAGGCTTTTTAGCCTGTTGCATGGTTTGAATCTGCAACCAAATCAAGTTCAATATGCCATGGACATAAAATTGGAAGACCCGTGAACATGAAAAACAATCCAGAGAAAAGACACTTCTTTGACGTGCAGACCTACAAAAACTCTCTCCACATCTGTTTCATAGGTGCAACTCTCCAAGGTCCTCTTAACTAAAGTAACCATCAATCAACTGAACTTACAAACTTGAGCATGAATTATAGGAAACCTTAAACATTCAAAGCTCCATTAATCATTTAATACACGCTTAACTTAATAGAAAGATGTATCTATTTCAAGCTGAACCTTGTGAATAATATAAGAATTTCACTTTCAATCAACTAGCAGAACGTAAAATAACAGACTTTGAAAAAACTTTACAGCGAGATGGGTGCAGTCAATAACTGCAATAAGATTGACATTAACAGTGAGTCTCCAAGATTTAGAACCATCAGTATTGTCCTTGTTAAATGGAACCGGATTCGCAATCCCCGCATTGTTAATACAGAGATCCAATCCTCCATACGTCTCGACATGCTTCTTGAAAGCCGCAGAAAGTTCATCTAACCCAATAATCAAACCAAACATATTCAGTATTTCCCTAATCAGTAAAATAAATAGTACAATCTACAATAATTATGTGCCAATTTAATTGGTGGAAGTGTGAAAGATTATTAAGGATAAAATCGTATATTATTTAAATAAATACAAATATAATCAACAGACTTGGGCTATGTATCAGGCTTCAAAAAGTTCAATCGAAAATTTTAATTCAATCGAGCAGTCGGATTTCAGGAATAGTGTTCTGAAACGAACATGTCAAGATGGAATCCGAGACTCAACAAAGCATCACTCACTTGTATTAGTGACATCAGTTTTGATGAACATAGCCGGCGGAAATCCCAGTTCAGAATGGAACTTGGAAACTTCATTGGAAGCAAGTAATGCAACTTCTTGTCCTTTATCAGAAAAATCGATTATAGTAACGAAAATTCCTTTGCTAGCAAGGGCAAGAACTAGCGCTTTGCCGATGCCTGATGCTCCGCCAGTGACTAAAGCTGAGAGACCAGGCTTGATCTCCATTTTTATGCTCGAAATGGATTGATTGATTGATTGATAAATGAAAATGGATTGAAAATTATAATTGTTTTTTTTTCCTTTTTGTAGATTTCGACCTTTTTATTTTACCGTTGTAAATCTATGGCTAATTCTTTATTTATACGTCACGTCCAGTTTTCAATATGAGGCGAGTTTTTTGTATCCTTGGTGTGCTTATTCAAAATGGAAAAAGCCATGGAAATCAATGACCCATTGCGGGGGCGCCACTCAGTTTCTTCGATGTTTTGAAAATAAAAAAAGGAATGATAAATAAAAACTAAAATAATATTTCATATATTCATGTAATATTTCATTTTTCTAATTAATGATATATCAATTAAAAGTTTATATCAAATAAAAGAATGTTAAGACTCACTATTTAATATCATTTAATTATTTGAATACCCATTTTATCTCAAAGAAAAATGATAGGCTTTAAATGAATAATGTTATTTAGCATCAGTCTAGACGTCAATATATTATAAATCCTAATAAATAAGTTATAATTCCTAATATTTAATTGAACATAATATCTTAATGTCACTAATACTGTTATCTAAACGGGTGCAAAACACCAATGGTGTTAAAGAGTATTATTTAATTCAAATAGGTCCATGCTTTATCCCTTTATATCTAATCATTTACCATCAAATTCCTAATAAAGAAGACACTTTACATTGCCCCGACGAGCATGGTGCAGTAGTAAAGTATGATGGTTCTCTACGGAGTATCAAAGGTTCAAATCACCACGACGTTGGAAGACAACATTTACATTGGAAGGCAAATATCACATGAAGGCAAAGTAATAGTGCGCTTTGTTGCCCCTCCAGATATCATGTCCGTGTCCAACCCAAATGTGTATAGGTTTTAACCGCATTCGAATTTACTCGAGTAGCGAATCAGGGGGGAAGGCCGCTGCTCTTCAAGGTTAGTTGGGCGACTCCTAGACACCTAAGCCAAAACAAAAAATAAAAATAAAATAAAATAAAAAATTCACATATGCCTTGCAACTCTCCTTCACACTAGTCTGGCTTGTTCTTTTCCATTTTTTGCACCACCACCTACTTTTTCTTTTATATTTTCGCCTACCTTAAGCATTGGACAAATGTAAGAAGTGGGGTAGACAAACAATTTCATATTCTTCGCTCTACTAAATATCTTTGTCAAAATCAAGAGGGAAACTTCTTGAAAATGCGCTCGGTTAATCAATTTCTAGTTATTGCCCAATTTGTTGGGTTTTGGATCGATTTCAATATTCACAATTTTTCAACAATAATCGAATCGATTATTTGCCTGATTGTTGGTTATCTCAATCGAAATGATTTGTCCAATCCAATTTTAATAATATTGATTTTTCTCATAACAGAACCAAAATTTAACGTGGGATGTAAGGTGATCGAGTCGAATCAAATCAATTATCTTTTCTCTTTAATTTAATCTCATTTTCGGAAAGCATATTTTAGCCTTTTTAACTTTCTATATAAAGGTAGTATATAGAAGAATAACATTATTTGTACATATTGATGTACAGATTGGTGATGTGGATTAGAGAGAAATAGAAAAAAGGATAAAACTCATCTATTAGGCCTGGTAGAGAGTTTTCTCTCACATGAAGACCCACATCTATTAGGCTTGTTCGGAAAGCATATTTTAGCCTTTT
>CAIGRS010177482.1:0-10359 GCA_903798395.1 Fraxinus floribunda | reverse complement strand
TTCAAAATTTTGCGAAGTCAAAATTTTTGGGGGGCCGAAACTGAAAAATACATTACAAATTAACTAGAAATAGTGGATCGCGGACAATGTTAGGGGGGCGGTCGCCCCCCTCTAGCTCCATCCCTGCTCTGCACCACTGATGTCAGCTTCCTAATCCTCCCCCCTTTTTCACCTATCATGATAGAATCAAACAAATCTTAAGTCATAAACAACCAAAAGTGAAAACGAGCACTCAATCATATTATGTGAAATTGAAAAACACAGAGACAACCTAAAAATCTAAAATGAAATAAAATAAAGAGTCACATGGTATATTTACCAAGACTGGTCTGAGTGCGAGTAGCGCGCATGATGATCTCAGTCCTCATAATAGGAGTCACCCTGACCTCCGCACCAAATTATCCATCCTCCGCCAGCTCACGCGTTAACCACTCGATTAACTCCGCAAAGAATACTCCATCAGCCAAAAACTTCATATTCAATTCGACAAAACAATTAATCACAGGTACATATGCTAGGAAACGTAATTATATATACAAACGAGTATTGAAAATTGGATCCAACAATGTATCTTTCCCTTTTGCTCATCTGAGTAGCCATTTTCAGATTTGCATGGACGGATATTGCCTGAGAGATTGATCAGAACGAAAATTCAATGCTTAAACGAGATTAGGGTTTGGTGCTTAAGCTGAGGAATTTATACGTGATGGGATTAGACCGTCGAGATAGGTTTCTTGGATTTGACATTTTTCAATTTGTTATAGAATAATCGGTCGTTTCCGATGGGATGTCATTAGATGTGGACTATTCGACTCAAGTTATGCTGTGTTAACACAAGGCTTGACATAGTAGGTGACAAAATGACCACATGCGCCCCCTATTGGCCCACAAGCGCCCCCAATAGGGAGCCACCATGTGGTCATTTGGTCACCCATTATGTCAAAGTGAATGATAACATAGCACAAGTCATTCAATTCAATTGTTCCTTTCATAAATGTCGCATTCATGTCTCTACTTTTAAAAAATGTGGCATACATAATAATAGTAAAACATTTATATGTATGTTAAATGATCATGTGACAAACACGTGATGTCTAGGATGGGTTGAAACAACGGAATAGGTACAATGAATTTTACCCTATTTGAATTGTTTTGAAATGAAAAAATCTTTTTTGACAATTTTACAACATCAGTTTGACATTGTATGAGTATCACTTGGCAATTTAATCTGCAAATAAACGTTTTTTTTTTCCGCAAAAATGGGCGTCCATTATAAAGGATGGGGAAACCCTAGCTAGTAGATCACTTACCTAAACATTTACTATGCATCTAGGATATCTTCTATCAAGAAATTATTTATAATTAGGAGTTTGAAATGAATATTGATCATCTGACGTCAAGCACTGATCTGTGTTAATTTTCGTTTTACTTAGATTTTGATATTTACGATCAAATTTTGTTGAATCACATGAATAAGAGAATGGCAAGGAATTAGATTTTAAGCTTTGCCAAACATTTGTGTTCCAATTTGTAAGATGTTCAAACTATTTTTAAGCGAAGGACAATTAATATATTTATAAGTTGTTAAATTTATTTGATACCAGTTGATTATAGAAGCAATCATGTATATATTTTGTATCATTGCATTAAGGGTCCTTTTGATTGCAAGAATGAAATTTGGGTGAAAAGAAAACGAATTTTAGGGAATTGAATTGCCTAAAACTTGTTTTATTGAGAATTATCAATTAATTGTGTTGGATTGATATCATTTTCCACTTCAAAAATATTGAGATTTTGGATCTTTTAGTATTCGTTTGACTTTATTTTTCATGAAAATTGTTTGTTAGAGGGATAAAATTTGTTACAATTGGGGATATAATTTGTTTCAATTGCCAAAAAAAAATGCCTAGAAAACCAAAAACCACCAAAACTATGAGAAAACAAATTCAAGGAAAATGTGGAAAATAGGGTCACGTAAGGTAAAGTTGAAAAACTAATTTCCTAGAAAAAATTTCTTATCAAACAGCCTAAAAAGTGGAAAATGAAAAATAATTTCCAACTTCCACGGAAAAATCTTCCAATGAAACAGGGCCTAAAGTTGAAATCTAAATCTACGCCCATGTTTAACTCATGTTTATATATTTCTTTATAAACAGTGAAACTACTTTTTTATTCACATATTTCGAGGGGTTCACGAGTATTATTCACTTATTCAAAACTCATTTCGATTTAAATGATAATTTAAACCGTTTCTAAACACTTCTCAAACATGCTATCATGTGTCTCATCATTTGTCTACTTGAGGTACAACTATTTGATAGTGCTCATGTTTGACGGTACCATCTTTATCTTCACTAATTATGGAAATGGAAATTTTATTTGAGAGTCAAAAGGCCATTATTCGTTCGTGTGAGGATTGAACGACCACAATGAATTGATTTAGAGTTGAATTTTACATTTAATTGATGAGACTTACGCCTCACTACTTAGATAAACAAGATTTTCATATCCTTGTACATGTTACATGTATTATACTTCTATTTTTATGTACAGCAACATTCCTTTTGAAATAACATAAAGGATAATTTGGAACTTGAAATCTTGAATATTTAAAAGAGACGATATCAGTAATACACCTCAAATTTAGGATAATATCAAAGATATTTCCTCATGTTTTGAGTATCGTATACATCGCCTAATCACGTTTTGAATCTGAAATAATGAGATTCGACCCAAACTATACCTAGAGGGGGGAGTGAATATGTGATTATGCAGAATTAAAAATTTAGCAACAAGGCACTATTAATTATGTCTAGATGATTAATCATTTAATCATACAATTCAATTTTTCCTCTATTGAAATATCGCAATTATGAAAACAATAAATAAACACAAGAAATGATCAGGAGTTGGGTAAAAATTTCGAACACTTTGGCAGTCACAATCTACTATAAACAAATTATGAACTTACAGTCTGTCAGACACGACTACCACTAGTACTTTCTGACCTTCTAACTGCAATTCTCACAACTCTCTTGAATTTCGTGCTCCTGCACTAACTCCCAGATGTAGTTTTCAAAGCCCTCCTAGATTGTGCGATCCTGTACAACTCCCGACTTTATCAATTTGTCTATCTTATGTGGATTAACAAAGAACTTCACGTTTTTCAACAACAGGAACTACAGTCACCTTGACTTGTTCTTCATAACTTTGACAGATGTGTAGGAAGCACCGGTTTGCTATTTGGATTGTGGATTTGATATTTTCACCGCCAAGAACCAATCAAAGAACGAAGGTTGATAGCAAATTTATGAAGATGATATGAAGAGTGTATGATTTCTCAATGTTCAACTTTAGAATTTACGTTCAGAGGCGTTTGGTATTTTTAATTTAGGTTTTGAGATTGAATGGGCTGAAATATAATTTTCTGGATGACCCTGTCGCTCGAGCGAAAGTTGGACGACAGTTGAGCAATGGGTTGACGCTCGAGCGAAGGCAAAGCGACATACGAACGACAATGTTTCTGTTTCTGATGCTCGAACAAAACATTGGCAATAATCTAGTGAAATTCCGGAGCCTCGTTTTTTATGTTTTCAACCTCTACCTTTAACATAACTCATCTATGCAAACTTGCATCCAAGTCCTTGACTTTTTGCAACTGTTCAATTAAGACATTTTTGTTCACAAACATGTCAATTACAACATTGGACCTAACAATCTCCCCTTTGGCATTTTGTGACAAAATCATACAAATAAAGTCAAGGAAATAAAATACATCAAACTAAACTACCCAATCTCTACTACCCAAGTTACTTAACTTCTTCTACTTTTGGCATTCCTTGGTATACTTGTTTCCTGAAATTAAAAACTCAATACCAGTATAAAAGTACGTGATACAAAAAATCAAAAACTCATGAACACAAATAAGCATGCTAGTCTGAGACGTGACATTAATGTGAATCAAATCACCAACCGAAACATTAACATCACAAAACANCTTGTGTAAAAGCATGTGATACAGGAAATTAAAAATTTATGAACACAAATAAGCATGCTAGTTTGAGACGTGTTAATGTCAATCAAAACACCAATCGAAACATTAACATCACAAAACATCAAAACTCAAACAGTTGTGCATATGATATGCAATGCAGATGCAAATGACATTCTTCCCCTTAATGTAAACTCTCAATATTTTTATGCAATAGGCAAATGTATCCATGTCTCTCCCCAACGACCCCTCGAATCTCTTCCTTACTACAGGTATCATCCACCACTACATTTATGGACTCCATCACAACTTATGTACGAGAATTGTATACACGATAGGTTCGACTATTTCTGGAGTACCTTAGAAAGATTCACTCATCATTTTTGGAATCAAACTTTCTCTATCTCTTAGAATATAACACTTGCTGCCAAACCCACGAATGCACTTGACAGTAGACCGTTTACCTTTCCAGATCTCATATTGTGTCATATCAGTTTTAGGTATAAGATAAACTATGTTTACTATGTGACACACAGTGTTGATAGCTTCACCCCAGAAATGCATAGCTAGTCCCTTACCATGAAGCATGGCTCTAGAAATTTCTTGAAGCACACGATTTTTTCTCTCAACTACCCTATTTTGTTATGGAGTGATCGGCGAGGAGAACTCATGTTGGATTCCCTCCTCTAAGCAGAAGTTCTTAATATTAGAGTTTTCAAATTTTTTTCATGATCACTTGGAATTCTCGATATGGTAAAGTCCTTCTCATTCCTAAACCTTTTGCACAATGAGATGATAAGACCGAACACCTCATTTTTTTCTCTCAACAACTCAATCCATGTATACCGAGAAAAATCGACAACCACAACCAAGATATAGCGTTTACCATCAAGATTTTTGGTCCTAGATGGTCCCATTAAGTCCATATGGAGTAATTTAAGTGGCTTTCTTGTCAAGATTTTAGAAGTTTATTTATGAGTTATTCTAAAATGTTTACCTTGTTGACACGGGCCACATAAAGTATTATCAGTATTTTCAAGTTTAAGTAAATCATTAACAAGTTCCTTCGACGAGTTTAGACAAACTCTTATAATTCATATGACCAAGCCGTTGATGTCACAGTTCAGTTACATCAATCTTGGCACTACTGCACAATTAGTTGGAATTAGGAAGAACTCCATAACAATGATCTAAAGTTCTTACATCTTCGAGGACAATGTTTCCAGTAGAATCATACACGGTATACCTTTTCTTGAAAAAAACTAACCTCAAAATCAACATCGCATACTTGATTAATGCTTAACAAGTTGGACTTTAACCCTTTCACAGAAAGCACATATGAGATAGCAGGTATCTAGATATATTAACGACACATTTTTCCTAAAATAGGTGCAATAGCTCCATCCCCAAAGGTAACCACACTGCCATACCAATCATCGAGAGAAGAGAACAAAACTTTGTCACCACACATATGTCTAGAACACACACTATCAAGATATAACATAGAGTTATTTTGAGCTTCAAGTGCAACGCGAGCAACATAGCAATTCAACTGATCATCAGACCTAGAAAGGTCACTCTTCTTAACCCAAACCTTCTTAAAAGTCGTTGTGATTCTGGTTAACTGAGTCATCATCTCAGTTAAGTGGGTAACCTGATTGGCGAGGAAGTTAACCTTGCTCGAAACATCCTGACTATTACTTCTAGTCGTGAATTTACGACACCTAAGTCTTGTATGTCCCAATGCGCCACAATGGTGAGAGGTGTGAATAAACCTAGGTTCAAACCTGCTCGGAGTTTGTTGCCGATATATATGACGATTGACCTTACATTGTTTAGTAGGTCGTGATCCTAAGACATTCTTGCCATTTGGTTCAGGATAAACAGTATTTTGAGTTTTATTTGTGGTCGGGACGAACGCGGTCTTAGATGTACTAGCAATAGTATTACCATTTTGAATGTAACCCAAACCATGCATATTTTCAACAGACTTGTTCATCCCCAACAGATTGTTGAGTTTCTGAGTACCACTCATGAAAAAATGAAGCTGAGTATTTGATTTTTCAAGATCATTTGTTAAGGATTTCACTTTGACTTCTAAATTCTCATTAACAAGTTTCAATTCATTCAGATTTTTGGTAAAGTCCTGAAGATCACCTATAAGTTTTTTTTTTTTTTTTCTCTCTTTCAAGTTCATTAACCTTTTTCAGTACAACTTTATTGACCTTCTTTATTTTAAGACTCTCCTCAAATAATTCACGATAAGATCATGAATATCAAGTTCATCATCAGAATCTTCCTCAGATTTTTCACTCTGTTCATCATTTTCAACCTTTTCATTTCCTTATCAGATTTTATTGTATCTATAGATATGAAGGCCATAAATTCTTGTTCATCCTCACACCACTTTGAGCACTCGAATCTGATTCATCATCGCTCAAGGTCACTGCTAATGTCTTACCCCTTTCTTTATTCAAATTCATTTTCAAGTTAGGACATTTATTCATATAGTGACCAAAATCCTGACACTCATGACATCTAACAGACTGGGTTTTTCTTATTAAAGGTCCTAAGGTTATTTTTTTTGCGTTTATCTTTCGAAAATTTACTAGGGACATCATTTTTCCGCTGTTGAGGCTTTCTCCTATTCCTCATCACCTTCTAAATTTTTTTAACGAAATAAGCTACTTCGTCGTTCCTAAGGGCTTCAGCATCAGTTAACTCACTCTCTTTTTCCCTAATTGTGTTCATGGCTATCTAACCTTTTTCGGTTGAGATACGGTAAGTTCATATGTTTGAAGGGATCATATGAGTTCTTCTATCTACTGCATCTAAGTCCTTATTTTCTTCAATCGCGCTGACTTTAGGTCTAAACCTTTCAGGTATGGATCTAAGGACTTTTCTAAAGATTTTGGACTCAGGGATCTTTTCACTTAGGTTGAAACTCGAATTAACTATGTCATTAACCTTCGCATAGAATTCATCATACTTCATTTTAATTTCTTCAAACTTAGAGGTTAACACTGCAGTTTAGAATTTTTAACAATTTTAGTTCTCTCGTGTGTGGTTTCTAAAATATCCAAAACTTCTTTAACAGTCTCACACATCGAAATTCTCCTAAACTTTTCGACAGACACAACTATGAACAGGGCATGAATGCCCTTACTCTTCCAGTTACATTCAGCTAAGTCATATTTAGTCCAAAGTGAAATATCAGTGGGTGTAACTATACCAACAACATTGGTTGAAGGTGCAAACCACCCAATTTGAACGCTAATCCAAATACACTCATTTAATACTTTAAGAAAGACTCTCATTCGAACTTTTCAATAAGTATAGTTGCTTTCGTCGAAAAATGGATCACAGATAAGGACTGACTCGTCTAGAATTAATTATGGGTCAGGAATCGAAATAAGGCTTTGATACCAACTGAAATAATGAGATTCGACCCAAACTACACCTAGAAGGGGAGTGAATAGGTGATGATGCAGAATTCGAAATTTAATAATTAATTAGCAACAAGTCACTGTTAATTATGTCTAGATGATTAATCATACAATTCAATTTTTCCTATATTGAAATATCGCAGTTATAAAAGCAATAAATAAACACAAGAAATGATCACGGAGAAATCCTAGTTGGGTAAAAGCTCTGGACATTTTGTTAGTTAACAATCCACTATAAACGAATTATGAACTTACAATCCGCCAGATAGGACTACCACTAGTACTTTATGACCTCCTATCTGCAACTCCACAGCTCTACTGTATTTCGTGCTCCTGCACCAACTCACAGCTGTAGTTTTCAAAACCCTCCTGAATTGTGCGATCCTACAGCAACTCCCGACTTTATCAATTCGTCTATCTCATGTGGATCAAAGAAGAACTTCGCGTTCATCTCCAGTCACTTTCTCTTGATCTTCAGAACTCTAACAGATGTGTAGGAAACAACAGTTTGCTATTTGGATTATGGATTTGATGTTGTCCTGCCAAGAACCAATCAAAGAACGAAGGTTGAAAGCTAATTTATGAAGAGGATATGAAGAGTGTATAATTTCTCAATGTTCAACCTTAGAATTTACGTTCAAAGACGTTTGGTATTTATAATTAGGTTTTGGGATTGAATGGGAAGAACAAAGAGCCTAAGAAATTCTAATTAAAATTTTCCAGATGTCACCGTCGCTCAAGCGAAAGTTGGGCGACAGTCGAACGACGGGTTGTCGCTCAAGAGAAGGCAAGACAACAGGCGGGCGACAATGTTTCTTTTTTTAACGCTCGAGCCAAACCTTGGCAACAATCTAGCGATATTCTGGCGCTGTGTTTTCCTTGTTTTCAACCTCTAACCTTAACTTAACTCATTTATACAAACTTGCATCCAAGTCCCTGACTTTTTACAATTGTTCAATTAAGACATTTTTGTTTACAACATGTCAATTATAACACTGGACCTAACAGAGTCATATATTATCTAATTATGAGGTTGATATACCCAAATGCAATTGTGAATAAAAAATGAGATTTTTTTTTAAAAATAATATAGTAATACTTAAAGACCGTGAATATATAATCTTGAATATGCATGCAAGTGGACATTTAAATCTAAAATTTGTTGAAGAATTTGGTAACAAATGAATTTAAGATTTTTAATTAATTGTATGTATTATGAATGCATAATTTAAATATAACAAATGCACTTATTAATAAAATTTCATATTCATAAATTAAAATAAAATTTTAAACATAAACATTTACTTATTACAACTTATATAAAGTTTAGCTAAAATGGTATAATTTAGTTCATTAAAACATTATAAACCTTCAAAATTTATTATTAAATGATGAGCATGTTATATAGCTCCTGTTTGGCTCCATTTTTTAAAAAATTTATTTTCAACAACACATTTTCCCGTAAAATAATGTGATACGTAAATTCATAATTTTTCCTTAGTTTTTAATCGTGTATTCTCCAAAAAAGCATTATTTCAAAACATATTTTTCCCCAAAATCTCATTTTAATGGAGTTCAAAGAGGAGCTTAATATTGTGCTACGTTAATTTGATATATTAATAATTACGTTGAATGAGCTCCATATCTAATGTATCAATATAAGTTCCTATAGTTTACTTCGAGCAAATTAACTACAATTAATTGTTGACAAGTTTTTTTTTTTTTCCACAATAGCATTTTAGATATATCAACCTCATTTTTAGATGCTATATGGCTAAAAAATTAGCAACAATGTATATGTAATAGTCAAAATGAGAAAATATGGGAAGTTAAGAGTTTTTTTTAAACGTGTGAATGTGTCTCTCATATTGTCGTAAAATTCAAGGGATGTCTTTGATGTTGTCTCTACTTTAAAATGATGTATTTTATTAGAGGAAAATATTTTTATCAAAAAACATTTGAATCTTATTCACGATCTTATAAGTAGCTCTTGGGATCTCGATTAGCCACTCGAAACTTTTCAAGAGCTCCCGGCCTCCCATTATAGGAGAATGGGATGTGAAAGGTCCTTTTAATAAGATTATAATAATAAAAATTTCTATAATTAATTAAATAGGACTATAAAAAAAGTTTTAAAATAACCCACTTTATTATGACAAGTGTCACGTAGTTGTTTATAATGCCTTAGAATTGAGATCCCTCATCTTTACAAAAATAATACTATGTCACAATAATTTATTATAAAGCATAAGATAATGGAATTGTACTTAAACCTAATGATGATGTAACCTATAAGATTCATTAGTGAAACAAGATTTAAGTTACTTTCAAGCCTAATGTCCACTTGGTGCAACTTCAAGGCACAATAAGATAAAGCCAAAAAAAAAAATAATAATAATAATAATAGTAATAAAATTTGTTGTAGATTCCCATTTCACATGTTATGTTCTAATGTCTTGGCTCGACCCAACTCATCTTATCTTTCTATATCCCTATTATTCTTTTCTTTAATAGGGTTTCATTATTTTTGGGTATATAATACTGAGGTTTTCGAATCTTAAACTTATGATGATGAGTCTTGAAGCTTTATTTTGAGACTTTGGAGTTCAAATCTTTCAAAATCCTTTTGTAATGAAAATCGTCAGTTTGACCATTAAAAATCAAAGTTTAAATAAAATGACAATTGAATCCTCAATGTGGTTTATAACGAGTAAATAAAGAAAATAAATACAGAAATGGAATAAAAAGGAAAAAGGAAATATAAAATAAAAATTGAAACATCCCACCCTCCCAAAACATCCCCACGTTCCCACCCATTTCCGGTGCCCACAAAATTTGGAATTATTACAGCCTCTGTTCTAAAAAGCTCGCCTAGGCGGCGCCTAGGCGACGCCTAAGCTCGAAGCTTGATGAAAACGCCTC
>CAIGRS010177462.1:0-17245 GCA_903798395.1 Fraxinus floribunda | reverse complement strand
CTGTGAAATAGAGATAAAGTGTCGAAGATATTCTTCCATCATATAATTGAAGCGCTCCGTCTGTCCATTAGATTGTGGGTGAAAACTAGAGCTCATGCTCAAAATCTACCCAACAATTGTTTTTTTTAAGCTTAAACAAGCATTATCTAAGTATTAATAGCATATTTTCAAAGCTTGCAGCCAGCTTCTAATGTTTGAAAGGCATTTGTAGCCAACTTAATTAGAAATAGTAATTTTATTTCATCGAAAGCAATCAATTAACACAAGATTTATTGATGTTCATCTTACTGTGAGATTATATTTTCTTCCGTTGTTACGGTAATTCACTATAAGGAAAAAAAAATTAAAAGGAAAAATTCTAATGATGACTATCTATTTATAGGACAAAATTGAAATTTATAAGAACTCAAATTTCTAAGACGGAATTTACCTATAGTACATCAAATACCTTTTCCTTTTGAACATTTACATGTAGTCGTGATATGTTTATTCTTCTGGATTTGATTTTTGAAATGTGCTTTAATTGACGGAATTTCAATCTTTTAGTGCTTTGTTTTCGAAAGTTTGTTAAGACTTTACCTTCATCGAATTTCATAGACTTATAGTCCATGTTTGGTACACATTCTTCTACTCATTTTCAACAACACATTATTTAATTAAACAATAATTTCCATCATATTAATAATATTTTCTTTGTTTTCAACCATACATTCTCCATCAATCTACAATTTTAAAATATTTCTTCCAAAATAATGTGGCTCAAACACGCCTATAATCTTAATGTAATGTAGCAAACACTATATCATAATATGAGAGAAAATAACACGTTGATGTATAAATTCTAGGATATGGAATAACATGATAAATAACATGTTGATGGATAAATTCAAATTTAACGATATTATCGTTAAATAAATATACAAAGTTACAATTATTTTTGGTGTTTGTAGGGTTTTACAAATTAAAATTGAATAAAGCTTCTTGTACAAAAGCTTTTGATAGAAGGGATGACAGATACACTAGTGTAATCATTGCACTGGTTGTTTTAAAATTATTTTTTGTCTAACATTCAATGAATGCTTTTCCCTAGCTATTTGTCAACTTATTTGCATAATTCTTCTATACACGTAGCAAGATTCTCTTGTTAAATATTGAATAGGATTGTGGATGAATAAAATAAGTTCGTAGAGTAGAAAAAAAAAGGTGAAAATAAAACTCCCCAAAAAAATTTAAAAGAAGGAAAAAACAAAAAAAGGAAAATCCCTTGACGGGTTGACCCTGATAAACATACAATTGGAGTGAACATATCTCTAATCTAACCATTCGTGCGGGTGGCCCGCATCGAGATGACCCATATATCGCCCCACATCCCAAATCATTGTGCCAATTTCAAAAATCATTTGCACGTGTCCACAGCACACGTGTGTGTGGTGACTATCGGGTAAACCCGAAATTGATGAGTTGCCAGCCTGCAACTCTCCTTTACAGCCCTCTTTCAGTAGACTAATTATTCGTTTTTTGCGAAGGAGATTAGAGCATACAACCAGTCGGCTCAAAGACCTTACATCATACAACCTTTTAGATTTCAATCTAGTAATAATAATAATTCAATATTTATATAAATTTATTTTCACTATTTAATTTACTCAACATTTTTAATATGAGATATTCAATACAATTTTATCAACAAAAAAGTATAAAAAAAAAATTGTAGCATCAATTGCATATCGAATTTAGAAATTTGTTTATTAACCTTTAAAGCGAAACTTTGATCATCAACCTTTTATTATTGTTGTATAACTAATTCCAATCAATGAAAATTGTTCATTTGACCATCATTGATCAACTATTGCATAGTAACATGGATAAAACTTAAATGTATTACGGGAAAACTTTTTAGATGTAAAAAGATCTTTATTTCAAAATATCAGTCCTTGAAATTAAGTTTCATCAAAATCTTTAATTTTATTTTTTAAAATAAAGAGTATGTTTGACTTTACATTTGGAGAGCCAAACATACTATCTGTTTGTGTTTTAGTCCCTATTTTTTGTATAGATTAAAATTAGATTTTTAACAGATTTTGATGGAATATGTGATTGAAAAAACGTGAGGTTAAAAATAATTATTGACTTTAACTTAGATTTTAGTCAATTTTTTTAATAGTACCAAAAAGGAGCTCGTTATGATTGTGTTTAATAAGTTTCCTAAGTTTCAAGGCCTGTTTGGTACGGCTCAAAATCGTATTAAAATTGAAAATATGACCGTTATTAGGTCCCACCCGTTTAATAAAAGTCAACAATAACGGCTAATTTTTCAATTTTAATCAGATTTTAATTTCTACCAAAACCCTCTCAATGTTGACATCTTTGATTATCCAAATCATATGTAAATATTTTAGAGAATGTGTGGTTAAAAAGAAGAGAAAAATTTTAGATTTACGCGTAAAATATCTTATTGTGTAAATGTGTGATTGAAAATGTGTATGTATGAAAAAAGTTTCAAAAAATGAAGACAAACATGAGCTTAATTAGAAAATGAGGGAAAAATAATAAATAATTTTCGAAAAGAAAATGAAAAGTTGAAAATATAGAGTACATTGGAATGTGTAAAAAAATTATTTTTTTTTATAAATTTAAAAATATCCTCTATTATGTATAAGACGTTTTGAAAAATAAAGAGATTATTGAATATGCTCTTATATTTTTTCCATAGCACTATCTTCCTTGATTTTGGCCCCCTATCTTTTACCAGTCCCGTTTAGATTTAGCTCATGTTTGGTATTAAAATTCTTATTCTTATTCTTCTACTCATTTTCAACCATATATTTTTCATCACATTAATAATTTTTTATTTCTTTTCAACCACACATCCTCCGTCAATTTACTATTTCAGAATACATTCTTTCCAAAATAATGTGGCTCAAATACAACCATATAGTAGCAGTCGCAACTTTTGACCGCACCGTCTCACAATGGGACCCCATGTGTTGAAAAAAAAGTTCAAAAAATGACTTCTTGTGTTCAAATAATGGGAAACAAACAGGGTGATAATTTGATCAAAATCGCTACACTGTCAACACAATAGCAAAATCGCTACACTGAAAGAGCGACTATAATCCATAAGTCCATAACTGATCCGGCACGGAATGAGATAAAAAGCTAACGCTTTTGACCACTCACCAACTATAACACGCGCGTTGTACGTTATGAATTACACGCGCCACAAAATTAAAAAGGAATAGTCTCCGTTAGTTACCACTGAAAGAAACTCACAGATAGAGAGCTCTGACTCCAAGGGTTGACACTTCAATCGCTTAGCGGGAGGGAGAGAGAGTGTGTGTGATATAGAGAAGAAAGTGGAGGGATTGATTATGAAGGACGAGGTTATAAGCTCTTCAGGGGACCCGCTATTGCCCCCCAGATCTTCTTCTCCGCCTCCTAGCCTCACTCCTGCTGCCAGGTAAATCAATTACCTAATTGGCTTGCTATGTGAATTTTTATTGGGATTTGAATGTTTTTTGAATGCCTAATTGTACTGGTTACATGTAATTGTGAATTTGGTGTTAAAAATGTTCTTTTCGGGGAGAAATTGTTCTGGAAGTATGTGATTATTTTGAATACGTTTTGATTGTGAAATATGGTAGTGTTGAATGAAGTTTGGGAGCTGGAATCTGATCTAAAAGGCCTATCTTTTGCTTTACATTTTTTTTGAATTTTATGTTTAGGGTTTTCATCTGACAGTAGGGACGTGAATTGAAGAATTAAAAGGTTTAATATTAGACACGCTTACATTACAATTATGCATTATATTTGAAGAAGTAGCTTTGTAGTTGCTGGAGAGTTGTGCTTAGGGATGGCAAAAAAGCTTGCCGGCTCGGGTTCGGCTCGGGCTCGGTTACAACGAGCCTCGGCTCGGGCCGAGCCTCATTTTTTTTGTCGGGCTCGGCTTGGCTCGGGCCCAAAAAACCTCGGCACAAAAAGCTCAAGCCAAACTCGAGCTTTCTTTATTTAATTCATAACATGTAAAAACTGTACAAATTTTAAATTTTTTAAGTAAAAAATGTAGATTTGACATAAAAGTATATGGTAAAAATTTTAAGTTTTTTAAGTAAAAAATGTAGATTTGACATAAAAATAAAATAAAACCCGAGCCGGCTCGGTTCGGGCTCGGCTCGGCCCGCTAAGGCTCGGGCAGAAAGCTCGGGCCGAGCCTCATTTTTTTTTGGCCGGACTCGGCTCGGCTCAGGCTCGACTCGAGCTTTTTTTTCCCGGCTCGGGCTCGGCTCGGCTCGTTGCCACCACTAGTTGTGCTCCATTACGTGAAATAAAGTTCCAAGAGTACCAGGGAAAAATATGATATTTCACTATGGAAAAGAAATTTAAGTTTTTATTGTTTTTGGCATTGTCCTCATCGTTGTTGAGAAATTCGGCAATGAATAGAATCTGAAAAGTGGAGTTGTAAGCTTGACAAGTGGTCTCTTTTTAAAAGATGTTGGTCCGTTACAAGCTACCAAGAAATATCTACTATCATTTCTCTATATGATTCACATAGTTTCTTTCCTCCTCTTTTGAGCAGTTCTGTAGGGGCATCATCTCCTGCCGTTCCTACAAATGCTGGCAGCACGGACTGGTTCGGTCAAGTGCAGAACTCGAAAGGGGGTTCTCTTTCTCGCGTTGGGTCGCAGCCCATGTGGACTTCATTGAGCACTAGTGCTGGTGATTCTGCTCTTGGATCATCTCAACCTTCTTGCAGACCATGGGAAAGAGGTGATTTACTGAGGCGTCTCTCAACGTTCAAACCTGCCAATTGGTTTGGAAAGCCCAAGGTTTGAACTTGTTCTTCCTTTGACAATCATGTTGGATGAATTTCAATCTTCTGATGCGAAATTATCAGATTTTATTCACATAAATAACTTTGACTTTTTATTGTTCTTATCTATGTAGACTTTTTTTTTTTCCCACATCATCACGAGATTATTCCTCGCTGGATTATGTTCACTAGATCCATATACTGATCTATGGGTCCAAGCATGAGATCAAGTGACAACTATATTATGCATAACATTACTGACTCAGCCCAAATAAGATCCTTACAGGGAAATAATTGCGGCTATGTCTCATTTAGGTTCATTACAGAAAAAAGCAAATTTGGTAACTGAGGTTTTGATTTAAGAACTAAGCGACATGGCCCGGTCTATATATGGAGAGACTTTGGAGAAATAAACTTAGGACTTTTTATGATGGAGAAGGCTACACAAGCAAAAGGATTAGTAATAACCATATTTTCAAATGACGGATGGTGTAAAAACTTGAGAAAATTTGATGGATATTTTATGTCCTATATATTTTCAAGTTGGGTTTTTATTTATTTTCTTATTTAAGAGATTTAATCGAATTTCATTTTCGTTGGAAGGACATATTATGTTAAGTATTTTTCGAGAAACATAATTTTTAATTTTTTAACACAAAAACTGAATGATGTCTGGTATGGGGATGATGGAGCCAAATTTGGCTCTATCCAATGAATATTTATTTTCTGAAGCAGAGTCAGAGGAAGGGGATCACTGCTGGCATTATTAGAACAGCCCCACATTTTACTTATTCACCCACTCGTTCTCTCTTACTTAGACCCTAAAACACAAAATGAGCTGGGAAAATGCTTCACCAGAATTGAGGTCTTTTGTGATTTGATGGACGGGTAAAAGATTAACTGATAATTTAGAAATGTTTAACACAATCTAGTGAGAGTGATGGTGTCAAGACAATTGCTTTTTGGTGAGTCACAATGGCTAGTTTCCAGTGGTCAATTTTTATTTTTTGGTTTTCAGGGCAAGGACTATAGCCTATAGGAAGTGAATTGATGAGAGGAATCTGTGATATGGTTAGTTGCACATAATCCAATCCCCTGAGCACTAGAGCAACAGGCTTTAGAGCACCGAAGGCAAGAGTTAAAAAGTACTTTCATATTGTGCCAAGGACAAAAGGCTTTAATTTTATCTAGTGATGCAAGCAGGTTACATAATGATTCTATGTCTTCCTTATTAAGGCCGTTGATTTCTGTTGCATTACAGACTGTATTCTCCTGGTGAGAATTATCCTTAGAATGAGTATGGTTGGTCTATCCAGGATTATGGTTCCCATTGTTTCTACTAATCGACTATGATTTTATGTGAAGTTTTTAGAAATTCTCCTCAGTATGCCCAGTAGGCACACTCGGATTGTTTTTGTTGATCATTCTATCCAGTTTCAGCTCTGGTCCACTTCCAGAACTGTGCTCATGTTTAGAGTGTCCAGAGGCAATCCTTCTATAGCACAAGCATCAGGCATCACACCACGTTCATCAAGCTTCCTCAACCCTTCTTCCCCTCCCTTTTGGATACCTTCAAAATTGGAGGTGATGTAGTTGTATTACTATACGAGCAATAAAGAAAGAAAATGTGTCTTGCAATAGAGGTTTTTTTTTTTTTTTTTGTGGTTGAAAAATAAGAAAAAAAAATTCGGTTTATGGGTAAAATTATTTTATAGAAGAATATGTGGTTGAAAATGAGTTTTTGAAAAAATAGGGCCAAACATAGGCATAGTAAATTAAATATAAAATTCATTATTATTATTATAAAAACATTAAACAAAAGCCTAATGATAAAAATATAATAAAATATTAAAGCATTTAATCTTAATTGTTCCAACTTCATATTCTTCAACATCACCACCATCATCTTCTTCATTATCATTAAAAATAACAATCTTTAACTAACTCATTAAATGATAGATTATCAACTTCAACAATGTCCCACATTTTGGATTCTTTTTTTGAATATAAATTTAATTTTCTTGATAAAAGATATAGATTGCTATGACTGGAAATCAATTTTTCAACACCATGTGGAGTTATTTTATCCCTTCTAATAGCGTGCACAAAAGAGTAGGTGCTCCTTGTTAATTAATATATTTAATTTCAATAAGTTATTGATAATAACAATAGTTGTCTATTAAGTTAAAAAAAATGTCATCTATTGCCAATAATGATATAATGAGTTTTAACAAAGTTTAAAATCAATAAAACTCGTCTTCTTCATGTGTTCGATACGTATCAAAATCTTAAACATATATGAAATATAAAATGATAAAAAATACTTATCCGTTTTGTATCGGAGAAGTTTGGATACATTTCAGATACAAGTACGTAATAAGTTTATATGTAACCTTGCTTCTAGTAACTAGATCAGTAAGAGGTTTAACTGAAGACTGAAGAGGAACTCTGGCAACAAGGCCAAGGACATTTTTTGCTATCGGCTCTGAAGGGCTAGAACTTCTTTGGTTTTTTCTGGAAACTAAGGCCGGAAGAAACAGCACAGAGAAAAACTTGAGGAGAAGATCCTAGGGCTCTGATAACATGTGATAAAACTTGTTTTTTCCTTCTTATTTTTGAATAATTTATCTTATTCACACCGAAATATCACAACCTAAAAATATGATTTATCTGCTTCTATTGATTCAGCCCTATTGACATGCTCCTATTAATTTCCTGGCAACACTTAAAACAAAATATTTACGAGATGCAAATTAATATGAAGATAAATTCAGGTTTTCTATCCTATGAATCAAAAGTCAGGTAGGAACTAATTTTTTTTCTTCCAAATGGATTCCAAATCCGTTAATAGTGTATTATGTGGATGTTCACTGTGAACTTGACGAGATTTGTGTTTATATATTTCATTTTTGCTATGTTTGATTCAGGCTGCTAGTGCACTTGCCTGTGCCAGAAGAGGATGGGTGAGCGTGGATGTTGATAAAATTAAATGTGAATCTTGTGGTGCGAGTCTAAAATTCATTTCATCAGCTACCTGGACTCCTTCTGAAGGTGAATCAGTTTAATAATTAATCGTTGAAATTACGTTCGCTTGCGGTTCTCAATATTTGGATGCATAAATGCTTCCAGAATCTGAAAATCTTTAGATTGTTCTTGAGGTTTTGTGATATAATCTTGTATTTAGTGATGTGGTTTTAAGTTCTAGTTTTCTGAACATTCCCAAGATCAGTATTGAGGTTGTTAACATCTTCAACAGGATGTTACCGGTTCCTTTTGCTTGTATACATCAGTATGAGTTTCCCATGGTATGCCCACCAACTAAAAACATTAATATAAAAAAATTGAACAACATGGTTTTTGTTGATAAATATCAAAGTCCTTAATACATGTAGCGTTGACGAAATAATATTTTAGTGAGAATTTATGGAACTGACTGTGTTATATTTTTCAAAGTTGTCAATTTCCAGATTATTAATAGCCCTTCGAGAATAGTGGTATAGTAATGACAATTTATGAGCGAGACCAGTTACGTTCATATTATTTAGTTGCAAACAGACTATACAAGTATGTCTGAGCTTAATTCTTATCAAAGTTGAGTCCAAATCCTAAAAGAAAATTCTTTTATTCTCTAAACTCAAGTAATTTCCAGTGAGCAAAATGCTTGCCACGAAGCCTCTTCTTTATTTTCAAGACATGCCTTTTGTATTTACCCTTGATTCCTCTTTTACTCTCTGTCTGTCTCTGGTTCAGAACATCATCTGACTCTTCAAGAAAATGTTTCATTGATACTTCTTTTGGACAAAGATGCTTTAGAATGTGTACTTCATTCTTTAGAAAACTTGCAAAATTTTTAAGTCAGTCGAGCACAAAAAATGCAACGTAGTATATTCAAAGTGATGTAAACAGATTTTTCCAAACCATAGATCATATTTTAGACCTATTCTACTGGTGTCCTTTTTATTTAGGGACTAGGATATTGTATAGGTCGTGAATACAGTTTTTATTTTTGTGTCACCAGTCCTTGTTTTGAATAATATCATAGTTAGGCATGCTACTTAATTTCTCGAGTCTTTAATAGAAAACTTTAGGAGTTTTTGATACATATAATTCTGCATTCATATAAGCGTGAATAATACTAATTTCGAGTCCTATCCACTGAAATTCAAAGCTAATAAATATTTTTTATTCATATTCTACCTGACAGATAACATCGAAGGTAATATTCTGATGGAACCTCTACCATTACCTGCAAAGAGAGAAAAGCTACAGAAACATTATTAGAGTACTATAAATAGTTCTGTTATATTCTGTTTTATGAAGAGAACTTTTTCCAACCTCATACCCACTATGGTCCTCTCAACAAGCTGTCAATATCACTGATCAGTAACACTGAAACAAACCTCTCATGAGTCAAAGAAGTATGGACGCCATCTGTGAGCTAGAATTTATGTGGCCCTTTTGTGGGGTTTATTCATTTTCGCTGAAGTCTTGCCATTTTTCTGTTTATGTTTTAAACTTTAAAAAGCTGCCAAGAGATACTTATCCTCAATGGCTACTTGATGTGGAACTGATGCATGGATATTCCCTATTTTGTAAACTTTTATACGATGAAAAGAAAGTTAGCTAAGCCAACCAAACTCCAAAAACGTCTTTCTTATATCATTATTTCTTGATTATGTGTAATACCTGAAATTAAGTCAATATCGTTGTGTAGTGATCTTGAAGATTGTGCGAGTGTCATCTTATTACAAGCCGTCAGCCAATTGGCAGCTCTTTAATTTGATGTTATCAAGTTTGTCATGTTCCCTGGATATTGTAGAGCTCATTTGATTGCTTCTAATAATATAAAAAGGAATATTACAAAGTACTAGTGTAAAATTCTAGACATAACATTCTCATTTATTTTTTTCATTCATGGTACGGGATCTTTTCATTCAACTTAGTACTTCATATTCCTTTCTTTATTGCTTGTTTGCATAATAGCTTTCATTCTCATGTATTGGTTATCGTTTACAGCTGATATTGCTGGGGAAGACTTTGCCCAGAAACTAGATGGTGGGCATAAAGTTAACTGTCCGTGGGTAGGAAACATCTGTGCAGAAAGCTTGGTTCAGTTCCCTCCTACTCCACCATCAGCATTGATTGGTGGTTATAAGGATCGTTGTGATGGACTAATGCAGTTCCCTTCCCTGCCCATTGTGGCTGCATCTGCATTTGAGCAAATGCGAATTTCTCGGGGTCCAGAAATTGACCGGCTTTTATCTCAGTTTCAGTTTGCGGGCAATGAATTGGGCTTTAAGCTGGAGATTATATCAGGGACTGAAAATGCCAGAGATGATATCTTCTTCTTATACTCTCGTGTATGCACATGATTTTTTTAATTTTTTTACTTGTTTCTAGACTCATTTGATATTAATTTCATGACTAAAAGCTTTACCTTAAATTATAGGCTCAAAAATTGATAAGCCTGTGTGGATGGGAACCAAGATGGCTTCCAAATATTCAGGACTGTGAAGAGAATTCTGCTCAATCGGCCAGAAATGGATACTCGACTGGTCCTTCAAAAAATCGTGGTCTTCTGTCTGACCTTGACCGTGGCAAGAAGAAATTGTTTGCTTCCACAAAAAAAGATTATGGCATAAATGAAGTTATGGCTCCCAAGTCAAAATCCGTGTCCAGGTCACCTTTATTGGATTGCAGCTTATGCGGAGCCACAGTTAGAATCTGGGACTTCCTCACTGTTGTACGTCCTGCTTCTTTTGCTTCCAATAGCAGTGATGTTCCTGAAACTAGCAAGAAGATGGCATTAACACGTGGAGTAAGTGCGGCAAGTGGCATCAGTGGATGGGTTGCTGTGGATGGGATGGAGAAGGAGCAGTTAGAGGACCATGATGAAGCTGCAACAAACGGAGGGAAGTCATTGTCAAACATTGGGGTGGATTTAAATCTTACAATATCTGGTGGGTTATCCTCTTCGCGGTTGCAGTTGAACATTATGTCTGAACAATACCAAGATGCGCCTAGAGGAAGAAATTTAGTGATTGGACAGCCTTCGAGCAGCGAGGTTGGGGATCGTGCAGCTTCATATGAATCATGTGGTCCTAGTTCTCGCAAGCGGAACTTAGATGAAGGTGGAAGTACAGTTGATAGGCCAACATTATTGATGCAACATGTTGACAGTATTGAAGGCACTGTCATTGACCGTGATGGTGATGAAGTCGATGATGGTAAACAGCATGCTGCTGGCCCTTCAAAACGTTCCCGTGACTCTGATATTGTTGAACATCATCATTCCTCGTATAGGAAATATTCTTCTGGTGCTGGTCCTAGCCAGCCATTGGGAATGGACATAGGAACAGGTGCTCCGAGAGATCTTTCTAATCAGGGTCCTGAGTTAGCATTTGGTTATCCATCAACTAGAGATTCTACACATGCTTCCTCCATCATTGCAATGGACACTGTATGTCATACTCCAGGTAATGATTCAATGGAAAGTGTAGAAAATTACCCTGGAGATTTTGATGATGTTCATTTTCCATCTACATCAACCTTCAGAAATACAGATCTCAATGAGGCTTCTGAACTGAACTACAGTAACCAAGCACAACAAAGTACTTGCCCAGCTGTAAGAAGTGTTGTTGAAATGGGCGTTAGTAGTACAAATGATGAAGAAGTACTGAATGCAGATACTGCAACTGGGCATGGGAGAAATGGTCCTAGCTTTGGAATTAGTGGAGGAAGTGTTGGAATGGGTGCTAGCCATGAAGCTGAAATTCATGGCATTGATGCATCTATCAACAGAGCTGATAGTGTCGTCGGTGATGTGGAGCCAATTGCTGAAATTACCGACAACCAAGGCCAGACTGGTGAATTTGCTCCAGATCCAGGGCTAATGGGTGATTTTGTCCCTGAAGAAATGGACCAAGAGGATCGTGCTGGTGATAGTCAAGATTTTATGTCTCGATCTATAGGAAAGGCTGATAGGGGCTCAAAAATTTTGGGGTTTGCCAAGGAAGGATCTATTGAAAGTGGTGAGAAGACCAGTAACATGCGTGCAGCACCTCATGAGAACAGTCCAAATTATTCTCTTTCTTGCAATGCCATTTTATATTCTGGCTGTGATGCATCCAAGGAAGAAGTTACACAGGCTGGCAAAGATCTGACCACTGATGACTGTAACTCAGGCTATTTGTTTGCAAAAGGGACAGGTGATATAGTTTGTCTTTCAAACCCCTTAAAGAAAGGAAAAAGGAAAAAATAAGAAGAAAAGAACTAAGTAAATGATGATTAAGTGCATATATAATGAGAGCACTCATGTGGACCAGAGATGTTGTATGGTAGATGCAAGGGTGTTGGACATTACACTTGTCAGCAGCAGCAGATTATTGATTATTTAATTAATTGCTAATCCTATTTTAATATGGTTAACGTAGTCCAAATTTCAAGGGACAATTTTTATCTGAGAATTGTCTCGAGTTTCCTTATGGAATGACATGATTCACAGCTTTAGAGCTTTGAATAAATGAAAATTATGGATAAACAATAATTAAAGACTTTTAATGTTGCTTTGATTACATGATCCTCTAGCACTGCATTTACACTTTCTTTGGAAGACACTATGTTTTCTTAGGGTAAATATTTTCTCTTCATATTCCTCCCATCATGTATCTTTTCTTTTAGTTTGTTACTTTCTGTATGCCTTCTTTGTTCTGAATTTAGAAAACTTTATTCTTGCATTGCACTTTAAATGGGACAACTTTTTTCTATTCTTGAAATGTTTTATGTTAGAACAACCAACAACCTAATTATTGTGCTGGAAAAGTCTGGTGCTCTCTTTACTTGTGAAAACTTGATGCAAACACTAATTGCTATTTTAAAGATGCATATAAATGTATGGGACTGCATGAAGGACAGTCGTGTTCAGTTTCGAAATCTTAAATGCAAATCACACTTCAAAATGTTCCCCCTAGTTGGCCACATTTGAAACTATTTAAATAACCTCAAATTGATATTAAAATCTTGTCAGACTAATAGATCATAATGCTGTGATTAGCAGTTTCCATATCACATGTCATGGTTGCATGATTGATTATCAGTCAAATGATTAGCTTGCTGCCTCTTATCTGGCTTACTGGCTGTTTCTTTTTTAAATTTGCCATCGTTCAACATTCAGTGATTTCTTGAATATGTAACCATCGTTCAGGGCCACCAAATGGTGGATGCAACTATGAGGAAGTTGTTGAATTCGATCCAATCAAGCATCATAATCACTTCTGTCCATGGGTGAATGGAAATGTTGCCGCAGCTGGCTGCAGCAGCAGTAGCGGCTCTGGTTCCAGTGCTGGTGCTCAGGCACTATGCGGTTGGCAGCTGACACTAGATGCTTTGGATGCTTTCCAATCTCTAGCACAAGTTCCAATTGAAACCAGGGAATCTGAATCAGCTGCATCCATGCACAAGGTTGGTGAATACCTATGATAATATGAAGTTATCTTTTAACAGTATCCTGTTTTGTCCTTGATTGTTATCAGAATGGCTGGTGTTCTTTTTTCTCATTTTTCTTCTATTTCAACTTTTTCTTTAATTCTGTCTTTTTTCTCTTTTAATAATAGAATCCATATGAGGGATGGTTGATAATAATAAAACATTTAAGTTATAAAATGTCATTGTTACACAATTGTGGAACAAGATGACAAACATGAAAGAAGAAAAAAATTGGTTTCATGTTCTGACTAGTGTTTCACGTTACAATGAAAATTAGATATTCTCTAAACTGCATCTGTGCCCTCTGCTTTTTGTTCGTGCAAAGGATGTTGTATCTCAGCCTTTGGACCATTTCTGTCCCATTCTAATGTCTTCAGGCTTCCTCAATTACTATTCCTTTATATCTGTGAGAACATTACCTAACATGACTTGTTTCCAGGATGATCATCTGACTCCTGGTCGAAAACTCTTGGCACGCGACTCATTCAGCTAAAATGTGAGTTAGAACTGAATGTGAAATTCAAGTTCAGAGACATGGACAGCTGGTATTTTTCATAATCTCTTAAGAACTCGTGCAATGATAATCAATACCTCCAGCCTTGTTTTATCATTTCCTTCAGGGGTTGATGATCCTGTGTGAACTAGCTTATTCTCCAGTGAGTAGTAGATAAGATATTGGAACACTTGCACCCAGTTTGCTGAATGTTTATATGTTCTTTTGGCTGCTTTCACCCTCCTCACCCCCAATTTTTTGGGTGGCCGAAAGGGGTTTGTTAGTAATATAGGTTGTGTTTGACACCCATTTTGGAGAAGAATTTGATTTGGAATAGTGATTGATGGAAGAATGTGTGGTTAAAAAGTAAGGAGAATTTTTGGATTTATGTGTAATATTATTTTATTGATAGAATGTGTGGTTGAATTGAAGAAAGAAATAAAATTGAGAAAGAGAATGATTGACACCCATTTTGGAGAAGAATTTGATTTGGAATAGTGATTGATGGAAGAATGTGTGGTTAAAAAGTAAGGAGAATTTTTGGGTTTATGTGTAATATTATTTTATTTGATAGAATGTGTGGTTGAAATGAAGAAAAAGAAAAAAATGGATGTCAAACTAGGGCATAATGTGAATGTGCCCTAGGCATCGTTTTCTGCATTTGGGATGTTGGTAGAAGCATTTGCATCTACTTGGTCACTGCGGGAACTAGTTTAGCTCAGATCCTAACAAAAAGTTGTAAATATATCGAGTTCGAACGAATAGAAGACCTACTTTCCTAATGACCTAGTTTGGTTAACTTTTTTTTTTTTGTCCTTCAATTTTTTTTAAGCTGGTTTTGTGCAAGAGGAAGGAGATATAAAAAGTCAGTATTGTTTGAAAGATTGAGATTAATTCTCTTATCTGTTATTGTCGAAATACTTCTTGAAATATAAAACTGGCTATAGCTTGAATGAAATTGAGCTAGTTTTAGCCCAAAGTTTGAACAAGTTTTCCTCAGTCGGTATCTTGATGAAAAGTTAAAAGAGTGAATTAGTTCTCGTTTTACCCAGTAATCTGATTTTCTTACTTACTAAAAGGATACATTTAGAGTCATCTTTGAACTAGATTTTATCAGATAATTTATGATCAAGAAGGTTCAGGTTTGCCTAATTTCCTTTCATGGTAGGCAAGAACATTGATCACGGCGAATCTAATTTTCCATGATCGTTCATGGATGAACATCTTGGTCAAGGTTTTAGAACATGTACATTTATTTCAATTATTGCACATCATTAAATGCTGCTCCGAATAATGGTTCTGCTCCTGCCTAATATCATCGATTATGTTTGATCTTCTATTTCATGTTTTTCCTAAAAGAAGAGCTGTGTACTGTTTTGTAATTAAATTGCGAATATGATGAAACTCTTTTGCTTGCAGTTGAGGATGCTGCCTGCAGCAGTCATCACAGATCAAGGTCAAATCTAAGTAAACCGATCGAGAAGTTGTTCGTTACTCTTGTGGGCCCTCTTTATTTAAAGTCAAAATTCCATTAACTGTAATGTTTATCAAGGTACAAGTGACCATTAGTTTCCTTATTCATAATATTAGCCAAATATTTCCTATAAAGGTACTTCTGTAATGGTATTGCAAAAACCTTAAATCCTTGAGTTGTTTTCGAGATACCTTTGTATTGTGTTACTGCACACTATTATTTCTCAGATTTTCAGTAGCAAAATTGTCTGTTTCTTGTTTTTGGTCACATATATGGATNAAAGGTACTTCTGTAATGGTATTGCAAAAACCTTAAATCCTTGAGTTGTTTTCGAGATACCTTTGTATTGTGTTACTGCACACTATTATTTCTCAGATTTTCAGTAGCAAAATTGTCTGTTTCTTGTTTTTGGTCACATATATGGATTGATGATTCTATCTCATCATAAATCCGGGAAGTCAGTATTCCTTGTCACTATTTAATTGACATGCCAGTGGGTTCAAGTTATTTAATATAGGTATCAATTAGCCCATGTTTGGTATATATTAAAATTTTTTTATTTTCATTCTTCTACTTATTTTCAACCGCACATTCTTCAATAAAATAATATTTTTCATCACATCAATAACTTTTCCTTCTTTTTCAATCACACATTTTCATAAATCTACAATTTCAAAATAATGTGGTTCAAAAACACTCAAATGTGTGTACTGAAAGTTTTCAACTAGGCCATAAATATGAATGCTCGAAAATGAATAGAAGAATACTAAGTATTTACTGTCTAACGACCCATACGCTGGAAGATAAGACAGATGTTTGGTAGATATGAGTTGACACCATTGAACAAATTTGGCAAGTTTTGTTATATACTTTTTTAATTTTTTCTTAAATCTCTTGCAATAAATTTTAATTTTTTAATGGAAATCTCTATTTAACATCTCATTTAATTATTATTTATTTTTCAATATCATTTTTGATACTTAAATTACAATTTAATTCAAAAAATACAAAAATAAAATATAATAAAAAGAATCAAGATAGGTTCAAGAAATTCGGGATAGAGACTATGTTCTTTATTCTTGTCCTATTTACTTTCGAGATGGGCAATACAAAATGAGACAGGACTTGTAAATTTTGTCGAGTAGTGCTTGGTGTACATTATGGACACCATGTCCATAATGTACACCAAGTATTTTCCAATTTTGTCATACCTACCTTACTCTTATGTCTCTCTCCCAAACAAGGTCTAAAAATGGAATACGGTTCATACATTCTTATTTGCTATATTCACCGAAGTAAGTGATGCAAATTTATGGATTGTTTCATTTTCTTCTCGACATAAGGAAGTGAGTTCTACATTATTCCACTTCCACAATATCATTAGTTAATTAAAGAAATTGATTTTAGTAAATAATCAAAAGTCAAGTTACCAAATACTTTGTTGAAAATTTCAAAGATATTACTATTACAAAAACTGCGGGAAAATTTCACAAAAGGTCACCCAACTTATAGGTATATTTCAATGTTAACCATTTAATTTTACTTTAATCTACATACTTTTAATTTGTTTAAATATTCGACCATTTCATCTGTAACCATTACCACATGGGGCCTAGCCAAACGACCCAACTTTATTTTTCTCAATGCAATTTAGCTTAGGTTCTATAAAAGAGTAAGCTTCCTAAAAACAATTTTGGATCAATCAATAAAATTTTCCGATCAAGATGAAATAAAAATATAAATTAAGGTTGATTATTGAAAAAAAAAATAAAGATTTAGTGACCAATATGAAACCTACTTGTACGTTGGATGACTATTCTGATAAATCTTACTACTGTGGACACCTGGCAAACGGTGATTGGTAAAAACCCGGTCAAGTGAACAAAATAAAATCAAAAACCCTATTTATCTTTATAAACCCTAATCTTTTCATTACGAGACCTTAAGACCTAAATTTCCGTGTGTTTAATAACTAAGAATGGAT